>CM059284.1:7341697-7344197 GCA_030347295.1 Setipinna tenuifilis | reverse complement strand
GTAAGGAAACCACCTTACAGTCCAGCCTCTCTCTCACTGGGGTTACACAGGCGTTGTGATCACTTTCGTTCACTTCATTGTCCTCTTTTGCTCCTCTTCTTTTTCCTCTTTCTTTTATTCTCCCTCTTTTTCCTGTTCTTGTACCGTTCTTGTTCTCACTCTTTCCTTTCATCTCTCTTTCTCACTCTCTCTCTCACACTTACTCTCCTGATCTCCCTCTGTCTCTGCCTTACTGTCTCTGTCTCTCTCTCTCACTCTCACTCTCTCTCTCACATATACTGTCTCTCTCACTTACTCTCGCCATCTTCCTTTCTCTCTCTCTCTCTCTCTCTCACTTATTAACTCTCTCTGCCATTCTCTTGCTCACCTTCTTCCCCTCTTTTGCTCTCTTTTTCACTCTTCTGTCACTTTTCTCTCTATCCCTCTCTTTTACTAACTCCCCTCCCTCCACCCCACCCCCCCTCTATGTCTCTTGGACTTTCGACTGTTCTCTTGCTCACTCTGGATCAATATGGGCAACAGAGTGAGCTGTTTCACAGGAAGGCTGATTAGCATGTAGTTTGTTTGGGAGAGAGAGAGCCTAGGGGCTGGCTGGGGGCTGGATCTCCTTCCCTGGGTTTGAGCTGCTATTGTAGGACACAAATGGAGACGGGGAGAGGAGAGGCTGGGGAGGTTCATTTTGGGCCAAAAACACTGAATGCGGTCCCATAGGCTTTACAATGGGATGGGTCTGGAAACGCACTTAGTTTTTTTTTTTTTTCTCACTGTGTTCTGTTCTGTTACGTTTTTTCCTTCTTCTTCTTCTTCTTCTTCTTCTTCTTCTTCTTCTTCTTCTTCTTCGTCTTCTTCTTCTTCTTCTTCTTTTCTCTCTGTGTTCCATCCTGTCGCTCTAACTCATTCCATGCCAGCTTGTTTAAAGTACACCGTGCGTGCAGGATGGAGCGAGGAGAGAGGGAAGGAGGGAGAGAGGAAGGAAGGAGGGAGAGAGGGAGGGAGAGAGGGAGGGGGGGGAGGCAAACACTCCGTAATGAGGTGGTGAGAGCAATTAAGTCTTTGTTTCCGTAATGTTGCTCCTTGTTTACCTGCTGTCCGCCAACACTGCCACCTGCCATCTTGGGAATGCATATGGTCCCAATCTTGGCAACTCGCAGCCAGACTTGGGCCACATCGGGGCCAGATCGGTGCCGGCTGCTGGAGCGCTCCGTTCCACCTGTGTGTGTGTGTGTGTGTGTGTGTGTATGTGTGTCTTTTTCTGGGTCCGCTCACTGATTTAGAAAGCAGCCTTGTCACCATGAATAAACATGGGCATGGGCAGAGTGTTGTCTTGTTTTTTTTTTTTAATTCATTTTTTTTTTTGTTTTTTTTTGTTAGTTTTTTTTTCTCTCATTTCTCCCCCAATGCTCTGTTCAGTGTAATTACCAAAGGAGGGAATGCCAAAACAAATTAGTTCCTGCTTTGTCACGCCGAGGCTTCTAAATAGTGTTTAGTCTCACCTGCTTTGAGTGTGCGCTGCTGAGAGCTAACTGCTAACTGCCAACCGCTCGGAGGCATGCCTGGGTTCATTTGTTCTGCATGCTATCTGCCACTCCTGGTTATGCATACCTGGCTAAACTTATCAGCACCAATTAGTTAAACACACAAAATTAACGACAGCCAGAACCCTTGATCACAAGTGCCTTTAGCCAGAACAGGTAGGTGTGGTGAGCACATTCACTTATATACAGTCACTGGGTTGAACTTATCAATGGCAATTAGCTAAATATACACAATAAATCACAGGGCCCTCAATCACATGTGTCTTTAGCTAGAACAGGTACAGTAGGTGTGGTTAGCTGGCTCTCTTTTCAGCTCAACTGCCTTCGTCATGCACATTCATGTCCTTGTTATATACCGTCATTGGCAGTGGCGGTTCTACAGTGTTTTACTCCCCGGGCGAGACCACCCCCCGTCCCCTCCTCCTCCCCCAGAGAGACACACTGCTTCTGTGCACTTAGGGGGCGCAAATGTGCTGATTGCAGCGATATGATAAACAGAGGTTTTTATTTATTTATTTATTTCCCAAGTGCTCGTGGTGCCCCCCACAAAATGGCGCCCCGGGCAGCTGCCATGTTTTCCCCTGCCTAAAACCACTACTGGTCATCTGGTTGAACTTGGGTTGAATGCCAATTAGCTACACAAATACAATTAGTCACATGTGGTCAAGGGCCGTCATGTCAATCACACGTACCTGTAGCAAGCACAGGTACAGTAGGTGTGGTTAGCTGGCTTTCTTTGTCATGTACCTTCATTCTAAATTCAGCTGTAATATAATATGTGCCACTGGCCACTTTTGGTTATGTGAATTGAAAGCATTTCATTCATGATTTTTTTATGATAATTCCAAATGCATTCATAAAGGATGTCAGCCCAAAAAGTCAGGCCACATTTGTTTACGATATAAACTGTATTTTTATTGGTGGAAGTGTATGTGAATCGAAAGCATTTCATTCATGACAGTAAT
>CM059284.1:7326697-7331697 GCA_030347295.1 Setipinna tenuifilis | reverse complement strand
GAAAGAAAGAGTAAGAAAGGAAGAATAATAAGCGTAGGCTTGTGGAAGAGATTTGGGTCACTGATTAATGGGGGATGTGTCTGTGGAGAATAGGGGGCCGGATGGAGGCGGCCCTGCACAATGGGCCCCACCTGCAGCCAGGTAATGGGGTCTCGGCTCCTGGATCATTCTCTCTCTCTGGAGCGTGACACAAAGACTGGGCAGAATAAACCTCACATCGGTGCGGACACACACACACATACGCACACACACACACACACACACACACACATACACACCCTTACAGACACACACATATACACGCTTACATGCGCACACACACACACACACACACACGCACACACATATACACTACATACATACGCACACATCCATGTACACACACACACACACACAATCAAATATACACATTATCAAAGACACGGGCACTCTCAAACACACCCACAGACACCGACACAAATGCACACACGCACATGCACACACCAAACTCTCACCAACACACACACACACTTCAGCAGCATCCTGGCAGGGCCACCCCCAGTAATACCTTGTGCCATTGTAGCCCCCCCACCCCCTCCCTTAATGAGGTTGGGGCTACCTTACCCCCACCCCCTCCCTTAATGAGGTTGGGGCTACCTTACCCCCACCCCCTCCCTTAATGAGGTTGGGGCTACCTTATGGGCTGGAGCAAATTGATATGTACGTGCCTCCCCCCACAGATATCCAAACAACATCTGCCCCCATCTCTCTCTCAAACAGAGAGAGAAATGTCTGTTTCTGTTTCTGTTTCTCTCGCTTTCTCTCTCTCTCTCTCTCTATTTCTCTTTCGCTCTCTCTCTTTCTCTCTCTGTGTTTTTCTTTCTAAGTGAGTTTCTGTTGTTGTTGGTTTTTTTAATTCTGTGAGAGTCTATAATTATATACAGTATGTGCACACAATCCCTCAACAGATATCCAAAGAATGCCAACATCTCTCTCTCTCTCTCTCGCTCTCTCTCTCTCTCACTCTCTTTCTCTTTCTGTGTGTGTGTGTGTGTGTGTGTGTGTGTGTGTGTGTGTGTGTGTGTGTGTGTTTGTGTGTTTGTGTGTGTGTGTGTGTGTGTGTGTGTGTGTGTGTGTGTGTGTGTGTGTGTGTGTGTGTATCTGTGTTTGGGTGTGAGGCAACTGTGTGAACTTTTTGTTAAACAGTAATAACCTGAGCAGCCCTGAGGTGTTTTGACTGGCAGCCATGCGTAGACACCAGCGGCCGTGTGTGTGTGTGTGTGTGTGTGTGTGTGTGTGTGTGTGTGTGTGGGCTGGACGACTAGACAAGAGAAATAAGCTCAGTGTTGTAATCATCCTCACTGCCGTGAGCAAGAGCAGGCCAGAGTACACTGATAAACACGCTTTCTGTAATTAAAATATAACCATCATTAACTTAGATTTGAATAAGATGGATATGCCAAAGTTAAAGCTGCCATTGGCAGATCTTCAACAGCATTTAAAACATATTTGCTGGAATTTTCTGACAGTAGTACATCAAATAGGCAGCAAGTTTAGGAGCAAATTTGACCTATTTGGCACCACCTACAGCCCATAGTCAGACCTGCAAAATGACCAAGCTCACCGCGAGTGGTGTGGTGACCTCTGTCAATCAAAGCTATACTTGCTGTTGCTGTGGACACCTACAGCCCATAGTCAGACCCGCGAAATGCCCTGATTGGGCACCTGTCAGAGCAGAAGGGGAGTGGTAACCCCTGTCACTCAAAGCTATAGTTGCTGTTGCTGTGGACACCGTAGTCGTTCACCTGTGCACTCAGTGTCACATGCACTAGCACTTCTGTCGAATTGGAAGAGGGGAAAGGAAGGTGGGTCCTTTTGTAGGTCAAGAATGGGTGGGAGAGAGACTGGAATGTTATATCTTTTTGAATTTTCAGGCCAAGGTCCTGCAATTTTGAAGACCTGGCAAGGGCAGCTTTGACCATCACAGCTAACTCAGAGCAGGGCCGTGAACTACAGTAGGAAATAGGACTAGGTGTGAAAGCCAATGTAATGTAAAGCAAAGCTACTGTGTACCATGTTTGGATATGGGATTTATGAATATGGAATCAATAAGAACTGGGATAAATAAGCCAAGCTGTAATCAGAATTGATCGATTGATTGATTGAGGGATTGATTGATTAATTGAATGAATGAATTACCTTTATTGTCATTGAACTGTAACAGTACAACAAGGTCTTGACTTACAGAAGTCAAGTAGCAAAAAGGGATGAGGGTGAGGAAAAGGCTGGGTGGTGTGTGTGTGTGTGTGGGTGCACGCATGTGTGTGTGTTTGTGTGTGTGTGTTTTTATGCAGGACTGTTAGGGAAAGAGCACATACTGGCAGTTGAGAAGGCTGTGGGAGTGTTGGCTGATTGGTGGGCGTGACACACCAGTGCTTCTAAATTGAGAACAGGTGCTTTCACCTGGAGAGCTGTTTTCCCCAGGTGAGAGTTTCTCCCACAAAAAGTTGCCGTTTTGTAGGAGCCCCAGAGGACTTAGTGTATTTGTGTTTAGTCGTCGTTTTGGATACTGTCGCCTCCAAAAGAAAACTGAAGTGAGAGAATGGGAGTTTGGGCTGGCTGCTTACAGGAGCGATGACTGGGCTGGTCACTGCGCGTCTGTTCATGGTAAGCTGCACTCCTGCGGTCTTCTCAGGGTTAGTTGCACCCATCACCACATACACCACCGATACCGATTTCACATCCAATTTAAGCACAGACACGCAAGGCAAGGTACAACCCACAGTCCTAGCTAGCATAGACAAGAACCCCTAGACAGTGTACCAGGTAAGAGAGCTAGCATCATACTCTTTGTTTTCTCTTTTGTTTCTGTAGTTTTTGGATAACTGTAGTGTTTGTGGCAAGCGCTCAGTGTACTGCAGGGTGGCCTATCAGTGTTTGTAACAGTGTGTACATAAAGAGCTGTGTATGTGTGTGTGTACGTGTGTCTGTGTTTGGGGGGGGTTGCTGGGCTGGTAGTGTGGGGTGGGAGGGGTTGTGACCCAGGGTGCAGAGACAGGACACAGGATTGAATGGGGCACACACACACACACAAACACACACACAGGGATGGCTACCATGTAATGCTTATCCTATTGACTGCTTACACACACAGGTTAGATTTCCAATGTGTGCCAAACACAGCCCTTTCAAAAGTCAAAGCCCACTATCCACCATCCATCAATCACCCCCCACAACCCCTTTCCCCACACACACACACACTCCCCACACACATACACCCATACACCCATACATACACACGCATACACACACACACAAAAACACTTCCAACACACACAAACACTCCACACACACATACACCAACATACACACACATACACACATAAACTCCTCCATACATACACACACAGACACACACACGCACACACAAACACTGTCTCCTTCAGAAGAGCCGAGGGTAGCAAGGGGAGAGGTAGATGGAGAGGGAGATGGAGAGGTGGTGAAGGAGTGTGAAGGGGAGTGGAAGGGATGCCAAGCGGATGATAACTGGGCCGATATATCAAAGGCAAAAAACGACCAAGCAGAAAGGCAATGCTTGGGTTGGTGCTGGGTGTGTGTGTGTGTGTGTGTGTGGGGGTGGGTGGGGTGATGGGGATGGGACAGGGCGGTGGGGGTGTGGTGGGGTGGGGTTGGGGGTTTGAACGATGAGAAGTAGGGGGTAAGACAGGGAGAAATGATAGGAGGGAGGGATGGATGGAAGAAGAAAGAGAGGAATGGATGGAGGGAGGGAGGGAGAAAAAGAGCAAAGGAAAAGAAGATTGAACCCCCCCGACCCATCCACCCACCCCCACCACCGCCACCCAAGAAGAGGTGTTAGCGAATTGAACGCACTGAGGCATGCGAAGGCAGTCAAGAGATATCCCTTCTCCACTTTTGAAAACGGATCTGTGCCATTTAACAGCAATATGATGATTTAAGCTTTTTTTTCAACCCCTCTGAACTTTTTAAAAGAGAAGTTTCCGAGAAACATCTCTTGAGAAGCATAATGACATCTATGAGGTGAGGATATTTTTTCTTTTTAATCTTAGGTTGCAATTCCCCAAAATATAAAAAAAAATAACAAAGTGCAAAAAAAAGACCTGCTTATTTTCACCTTCACATTTGGCTGTGAGTGTGTGAGTGAAATGTTTGTGTCGATGGTGGGAGGTGTCAGTCTGACAGAATCACACACTCTCAAGGCTCAGCTCACACTTTGCTTTCAGGTCGTGGCACCTGAGGCCTCGTTCACACCGCAGTCTGTGTGTGTGTGTGTGTGTGTGTGTGTGTGCGTGCATGCTCGTCCGTGTGCGTGTGTGTGCGTGTGAGCGGCCAGAGGCGGGGCGCAGACTGTTTGTTCAAAGCACAAACACACACAGACACACACAGACACACACAGACACACACAGACACACACAGACACACAGACACACACACACACACACACACACACACACACACACACACACACACACACACACACATACACACACACACACATACACTCCCCATACACATACGCCCATACTGAAAGCTACAGCACACTCAAGGCACACGTGTGGTCAGGTGTAAACAGTCTAATCTGTTCACGTGCATTCTAAACGACGCAACAGACGCAAACCGCGTCCGTCACACCTCTGGCCCACGCACGCACAGAATGCGGTGTGAACGAGCCCTGGTGCTGCTTTATTTTCCTCATGAGTAAGTCACAGCCCACATTGGGCCAAAACAGAACCTTTGCAGGTGTGAGACGGAATATAACACTGCAGCTTATAACAAGCACCTACAAGTTTAGCAAGTGTGTCAGGAATGGTAGAGTTTTTGGGTAGCACTTTATAACAACAACTTCCCTAATAAGAATTTATGTTGCATTTCATCAGTAAATAATTTATAAACATATCGACACACATCTGTCTGGATGCCGGTTGCCTACAGTATCTGTCTGTATGTCTGACTGATCTATCTCTCAGCCTGCTGCCTTTCTG
>CM059284.1:7304197-7321697 GCA_030347295.1 Setipinna tenuifilis | reverse complement strand
ACACACACCCGCACACACACACACACACACAAACACACACACACACACAAGTGGCAGGAAATCTTGATAAAACAAAACAATAGAAAAAAAAGACACTGAAGGCTGTGATTACTTTGAATACCAAGGCCTCTTGCAGTGGTGTGGCTGTGTCGACCAGGGGTTTAAGGGTTCAGTCATGGCGTCCTTCCAATAGAAATGTATATGTGCTGGGTATCACTGGGCTGGTATATGTGCTGGTTATATTTGAGGGTGACACAAGCCCTTTATAAACATGTCATGACGCATATCATGAACATTAATGACACTTTATTCATGTTTATGACTGTTGTCATTAAGTGTCATTCTATTTTTGCATATCTGAAATCAGTTCTAATTATATGTGACAAGTTTGAGTGGGACGAAATCTTAAATTGTAATGATATCGAATTCATATAGTGGTTGCAAACTCTACTCAACCTATATGTCATATGAAGGCCATTTAGCTGTGCTGTGTTTGTGTTTGGCCAGATATGTATCCCTCACTTTTTCTCTGTAAGCTGAGAGATGTGCCAGTGTTTGAAAATGCCAGAGGTGACACGGACAACAAACAAGGCAGGAAGAGGGGACCAGAGTCTGATATGACATTTGATTGTAATTAAGGCAGTGTCCTGTGCCTCTGCAATAGAGCATTCATTTTTGTGTGTGTGTGTGTGTGTGTGTGTGTGTGTGTGTGTGTGTGTGTGTGTGATGACACTGAGTGTTGAAGATGGAAACTGAAATTGTAGTTGGACAGTGCAATTACTGGTTACCATTTTACTTGAGTGTGATTATGTAAGTGTGACATAAGCCCTTTATAAACACATCTCATGAACATTAATGATCCTTCATTCATGTTTATGACTGTTGTCATTAAGTGTTGTTTGGTATTAACTTTAGAAAACATGAATGACAGTTAATAGCAATAGTCAAAAACAGGAATAAAGTGTCATTAATGTTCATGATGTGTTATGTCATGTTTATAACATGCTCATATCACTCTTATGTAGCTACATTCAAATAAAGTGTTAATTACTGTTAATGTACAGTAGGTGTGGCCAAAACTAGGGATTGCCATGTCATCACACACATCAGCTCTAATATACACCATAGAATGTAAACAGCCAATCAGAAAGCACAGACTTACTGTGCATTTGTTCTCTGCATTGATGTTTGTCAATCCGTAACACCAAAAGACACCAAAAAACAGCTAAATCAATTTGCATACATTTCTGTGATGGAATTAAAAAAAAATCCAACCCAAGTGCAGTGTCATTACATTACAGTAAGACGCCCCTTAATTGATTTGACATCTGAACACAACACTTCCATTTTATTTATTTATTTTTATTACTCTGGCCCCTGGCCCAGGTGGTAGTTTCCACACCATGTATTGCTGGACTGGATCTCCAGGCCAAAGCTCCACGCGGCAGCAGCCTGCTCCTACATAGCTGCTGTTGTCAGCTGGTGCTGTGGGGATAATGAGGCAGACAGTATTCATCGGCCGCTCCTAATTGAGCAGATTCTCGTGTGTGTGCGTGTGTGTGTGTGTGTGTGTGTGTGTGTGTGTGTGTGTGTGTGTGTGTGTGTGTGAGATAGAGGCTACAGTGTGCACATTCACATTCACATACACATTCTCACACGTGTGTGTGTGTGTGTGTGTGTGTGTGTGTGTGAGAGAGCACATTCTCGTGTGTGTGTGTGTGTGTGTGTGTGTGTGTGTGTGTGTGTGTGTGTGTGTGTGTGTGTGTGTGTGTATGTGTGTGAGTTAAATCCTGCCACACGTCCTTTGTCTGACACTTGAAAAGAGCCCGGGTTATATTTCATTGGAAGATAACTGGCCACGCTTCCCCTTTTTTTGCCAAGGGAGAGATAGAAGGGGAAAGGGAGAAGGCCGTGTGTGTGTGTGTGTGTGTGTGTGTGTGTGTGTGTGTCTGTGTGTGTGTGCGCGTCTGTGTGTGTGTGAGAGAGAGAGCGAGTGAGAGCAGAGAAGAAAGAGTGTTAGAAATTGGTTTGTGTATATAAGAGAGAGAGAGAGAGAGAGACAGAGAGAGAATGTGTGTGTGTGTGTGTGTGTGTGTGTGTGTGTGAGATGGAGAAAGAGAGAGAGGAGAGAGCGAAAGAACTGAGATATGTAAATGTACACAGCTGCTTCCTCCAAGGATTTGCAATTCTCTCCCTGTGTCATTAAAAGCTTTCAAACTGCACCTCCACACACACACACACACACACACCAAACAAGTAGGTGAGCAACACTTCCTAGCTGAATGTTTGACTCCATAAAGAGTAAGGTTAGTTTTCTGAATTGTAGAAAATGAAATTATGCTTCTTAAACAGTGGTCAAGACATCAATATATGGCATATAAACATGACATAACCACTGTATATGTAATAACAAGATGTAATAACACTGTAACAAAGCAAAGCCTTAATTTGTAAAGCATGATTAGATCCATGAGAACTGTCAGAGTGATTCACAGGTTGATTGCATGCATGTTTACTCATTAAAACAGACACAGACACAGACACACACACACACACACACACACACACACACAGGCAGACAGACTTCTGTAACGGATGCCAGCTAGCACAGCTCTGTGTGAGGTCATTAGGGCCTCCCTCCCCTCAAAAGGATACACTACTGACTTGGCCAATAGCCTGGCTTTTAGCTCACTTGCTACCATGTCTGTTTTGCAAAGCGGAGTTGCTGTGAGTTCCCAGGTTTGAGCCTCGGGCTGGAGGGCGCAGGAAGACCTCAGTTCTCCTGGCTGTCAGAGGTTGCCAAGTGAGGCGCAGACACATGGGGTTCGAGTCTGGGTTGCTCAGTGTGTCTTGCTCAAGGACATGTCTAGAAGATCAGAACAAGCCAGAGCTTATCTGGCAACCTTCCAGCTGTTCCTTTACCTCCTCAGTGGCAGATGCTAAACTAGACTATGCAGGGCTATGATTGTGTGGCCTCACACGATTCCTTTACCTCCTCAGTAGCTGTATGCTCTGTGTAGAGTTTCTTCTCTGTTTTCTTCTCTCTCCATGTCGATGAAGTAGATATTTTCTTCGTTTATTTAGCAGTAAAATTATACAACACTCAGTTAAATAAACCCAAAATTGATGAACCACTATTAACTACCTGGAGGTGCTCTAGTGAACAGCAATGGGTTCCTTATGCAACTGAACTTATACAATACACAGGCATACAAAAAGGGCCTTAATTCCTATAGATTCCAGATAGGTCAAAATAAGAGCCCTTGATATGACATGAACATATATTACACAAAAGTAAAGGCATTACATGGTTACATATGGTCTGAAATAAACAATAAAAAAATAACACGAATACTATTTATATGAGAACACAACTTAACACTTTGTATGCTAAGTTAGGCTATGCAGTGCTATGATTGTGTCGTCTCACACGATTCCTTTACCTCCTCAATGGCTGTGTCCTCTGTATGCTAAACTAGGCTATGCAGTGCTATAAAGGAATCTGAATAGTAATAATTAGCTTGTACATAACATGTTTAATGTTAGCACATTTCTTTATTATTGTTTTGTAATTCCTAAGTTATTTTGTATTCTTATAACTCTTACTATCAAGCTTTGTAAGACTGCAAGTTAGAGTAAGCACTTGCTATGATGTGTCGTCTCACCCACACAAAATCAAGTAGAAGTAGAAGTCTTTAGTGTCACTGTACAACTACAGCGAGATGTCATTCGGAGCAGGCCAACAGATGCATAAAAGCAGTTAAGTAGAATAAAGATTGCAAGATGTTCAACAATATATACAACTAGCAAATATAAATCAGATATACAAAGCTGCGTAAATTGTACAGTCACAGGGTGTCAGGTATAAATAAAGTTTTTGAATTTTGCACAACAGCAGAGTTTATTCTGGTAGACTGGAAATTGACTTTATAACACCTTCTTTTGTCTTGTGACTAAATCTCGTACGTCTTCCTATTAAGAAAGTACATATAAGCATCACCACTATTCTACCTACAGCATGTTTGACTGGGCAGTATGACAACTTTGAAGGCATGTTCTCAGTTTTCTCTGTTTCAGGGTTCCCATAGTTACTGCACACTCTGCCTTTGTAGGGCAGTGGCGTTTCACTCAAGTATTGCACAACAACAGAGTAGTACTGACACTACTAGATGAGACAACATTGTAGACAAAGGCAGGTCCTGGCAGCTCCCAGAATCTTAGTCAAAGTTAAAGTCAGTTTTATTGTCAAAAACTATATGTACAGGTTGCACACACAGAATTTGAAATTGCAATGCTCCCTAGGCCCACAGTGAACATTACACATCTTATAAAAAAGACAGGAAGACATGATGACAAACATAATAATATAAACATAACAAAAAGTACAATAGGCTTTAAATATTACTAATAAGTAAAAACACAATGTGTAGTGTAATAAAGCTCTAATGGTGCCATTTAAGCAGTAGTGTCATTACATTAGGTTAGAAATGTTATGCAATAGTCAACTTCTGAAGAAACTCCTCCCGCTGGCCACTCCATCCTTGGGATGCCAAGATGTAGCTAAAAGTGCTTAAAACAGTTTGGCAGGGAAACATAAGACAGCATTTGTTGCAGCTTAGTAGTGCGCGGGGAAAGAGGAAGTTCATTCGGGCGCTGTTGACAGTTCCTGCTAGTGTCCCTAGGGGCAACAGGGGTGACTGTCTCTTGCTCACACATGTGAAACGATACAGTACATGCAGAGGCTGATGCAGAGATGTCATTGTGTGCACTGTGTGATCACAATCACAAACGGGAATGACTTTCACTTTCACAAACAATGGGCCAGTACTTTACAGTGGAGAACAGGACTGTACTGTAACGATGCTTAAAGGGACGATGATTGGCAGCCCAAGCAAGAGGCCAGAGAAGCTTAGTGTGGAATCATAAAAGTGTGTACTTCCATAATTCTCAGACATTACTTTTCCTGTTCCTGATTTCTGTTTTCTTTTTGTTGTTGTTGTTGTTGTTATTCAAGAGACCCAATTCTGACAACTTTCCTGTTCCCACCACACACACACACACACATGCAGACACACGGGGGAAAAAAGGAGAAAAACATGACAGGAACGAACGGGGAGAGTGTGTGCCGTGCTTGATCCATAGATCCACAGCTACCCCTAATCCCGCAATGTCATCACTCTCCATCATTCCTCTACAGTATTTATCATCGCGTCTCCTCCTGCATGCTAAACTAGCTAGCGGGAACGGCAGCCGTATTCCCATGTCTGGGCTAGCACGGAGGTAAACAGATTAGCTGAGCCCCAAGATAATGTCATTGTTATTGATCTGGCATGTCGGCATGTTAATTAATAATCCATGAATCCATACAAAGTGAATTAGGGCTGTAGAGTGGAACAAAAACAGAAATTGCTGGCTTTCTTGTTTTTTTTTTTTTTTGTTATTTCAAATCCCTGTGTCATTTTTTTTTTTTTTTTTTTTCTCCGTTAAGCTCCATAGGAGATTAATTCTCCTTACTGTAAAGATCGTTGCTCACGGGGGGTGGTCTCTTGCTTATTAGAGGCCAAATTAAATCACTTTAGTCGCCCAAATTTTAAGGTGCGAGACGTGTTGTAGGAGGTGATTTTTATTTATTTATTTATTTATTTGGTGGTGGGGGGGTAGTTGCTTTTTCTCTCCCATTTTATTTTATTTATTATTTTTGCACTATCCCGGCATGAAAGAGATGTGGGAAATGCATAATTCAGTTGTGCGGGAGACAACTAAATATAAACAGATTAAAATTTGAACATCAGAGAGAGGCAGTTCTCAAAGGGAATTGGCAATGTAACCCAGTTTTACAACTTCCTCCCATCAAGGACTGTGCTGTCACATCAGCAGTGTAATGTTAGTGTGTGTGTGTGTGTGTGTGTGTGTGTGCGTGCATGTTCGTGTGTGTGTGTGTGTGTGTGTGTGTGTGTGTGTGTGTGTGTGTGTGCACGCGTGTGTATGAGAGGGGGCAGGAGGAATAAATCAACAGATATATGTGAAGGTGTGAACATGTCAACTCCAAGGCTACACGAGTGAGGCTGGAAAGAAGCTCAGAAATCTCAAGCAGGAGAAGTGTGTGTGGCAGCCATCGCAAGTCTAAGTCTGAGAGTCACTCCCTTTTAACACCGCCAATAATTGACATAACAGAGAGGCCAAATGCATGTCATACATTTATTGAGGTTAGTCAGTTACAGTATGTGCTGTAGGTACTCCAGCATTTTATTGTGCATAAAAAAATAAAGAAATAAAAAGAAACATAAATAAGTGTCATATAGAACTATAAAATGAGCAGATTTTCAGAGGCATTACAAGCAGCCCATTTATGTGAAATCCATGCTGTTTGTGTGAACGTACCACTTACAATTTCATGACACGATACTACAGATGTACAGCATGCTGAATGACTTCAAATCATTCAAGGGCATATATACGAAGCCAAGGTCAAACTCTAGCATCCCTCCGTCCGAGTACCATCTTTAAGCCTGCTAAGCTGAAGGTAGCATCTGAATAATTGTCATAGTGCTTGGGAGGCCTACGTGTTAAGTGACAAAAGTTTAACTTATGTAATTATTATTTATGTGTGCGTGTGTGTGTGTGTCTGTGTGTCTGTGTGTGTGTGTGGGGGGGGGGGGTGTCAGTCAGTGTCAGCTGTTCTTTTTAACACAGTGGCACAACACACAAGACCAGACTGGGCCCAGCATGGCAAGAGAAAGGGTGGTGGTGTGTGTCTCTGAGGTGTGTGTGTGTGTGTGTGTGTGTGTGTGTGTGTGTGTATGTGTCTGTAACATTTGTTTACACTATTTATTTATTTACACTATTTAGTTATGTATTGATTCTGCAGGTTACAAAAAGGCTTAAACTTTGGCCAAAATCAAGACAGTTTGTAAAAAAATATATATTTTCCAACCAAAATCATATTAACACAGCACAAGTGCTGCAGTTGTTTTCTGATAATGCCCTTCGCTCCAGTCTGGTAGTAGACAGACAGCCTTCAAGGTGTTGGGGTCCACATTACCACCTCAAACAAGCATCATCTTCTGCTTTCCGATCGCGGGCGGTTGTGAATTAGCACTTGCTTATGTCACGCTTAAGTAGTTTTATCAATTTCCCCTGGGTGCAAACTCTCCGGGAGTTTGAGGGAGAGACGAGAGAGAGACGAGCCCAATGAATACATGACTGGCAATCCCTTCCTCGTCTGAGCCAGGTGGATTAACTGTTGCCAGTATCTTGTTTATTCCCATCTTAAGCCTCTTCAAATAGACTCTGCCAGAGTTCTATTAGATGTTGGGTGTGTGTGTGTGTGTGTGTGTGTGTGTGTGTGTGTGTGTGTGTGTGTGTGGGAGGGGGGTTGGATAGGAGAAGAGAAAAGACAGAGAGGGAGGGGAGGTGATGGTGGTGGTGGTGGTGTGCGGTGTGGTGGGGTGTTATAGGAGAAGAGAAAAGACAAGACAGAGAGGAGGAAGAAAAAAAGAGAAAAGGCTTTATGTGCCCAAGCTAACTGACCTTGTTTCTTTGTCGGCTAAAACATGAAGCCGGGCTCTCCATCCACACTGACCTTGAGAGCCAAGCCAGGTAAAAATATCACCTGAACACCCAAACTTTTCTTTTCTTTTAGCCAAGCATCTGCGTCCGCACAGCACACCATTAGGAGTCATGAGTATGTATAAATAGTTATAAACCCTTTTATATCCTGTACTTTATGAATGCATTTCAAGAATTTTATGAATGTATTATGAATGATGAAGAGTCTTGTGAAGACAAGCTTCATACAAACAAACTGGCTCGATTTCCATTTTACAAATCTCTGGATTTTTGTTTTATTTTTAGCTGTTGTTTGTCCAACACTTTTTGTCCATGGAATATGGCTACACTGGTTCTAGCATATCAACTGTCTGTCATACATGGTGTTTGTGTGTGTGCGTGCGTGCGTGTGTGTGTGTGTTTGTGTGTGTGTGAGTGTTTGTGTGAATGTTTGTTTGTGCAGACAGGCCAGTCATGGTTGCCTAGAAATGCAGTCCATGTCTGTTCTGCCCATGGAATTTGACTACACTGGCCCCAGCATATCAATTGTCTGTCATACATGGTGTTTGTGTGAGTGTTTGTTTGTGCAAAGAGGACAACGATGGTCTTGTATGTTGTCTGAAAATGCAGTCCATGTCTTTTGCTGCTGCTGGCAGCATCATGGCTTTTCTACCCGCTGGGCAAACACACATCTCAGATGCCCTGAAGGACATGAAGACACACACACACACACACACACACACACACACACTCTCTCTCTCTCTCTCACACTCACTCACTCACACACACACACACACACACTCTCTCTCTCTCTCTCTCTCTCTCTCTCTCTCTCTCTCTCTCTCACTCACACACTCACTCACTCACTCACACACTCACACACACACAATCTCTCTCTCTCACTCACTCACTCACTCACTCACTCACTCACTCACTCACTCACACACACACACAATCTCTCTCTCTGTCTCTCCCACTCTCTCTCTCTCACACACACATACACACACACACACACACACACGGGGTGGATATTTGATGTAGTGAGGGGAGAGGTGAAGAGATCAGGCCTCTTGTGTCACGGACACTCAGCTGGTCATCTCCCCAAAGCCCCCCCCCTCCCAGTGTCCCCCCACTGCTCCTCAATGACCACAGTGCCCTTTCACATGGCTCCATGTCACTTCACACACACACACACACACACACACACACACTCTCTCTCTGTGTTTCTCTCTCTCACTCACACACACACACACACACACACACACACACACACACACACACACACACACACACAAAAAGAGTATATATCCACATAAACATGGTGTTGTTTTTGGCGACCTGTTTTAATGTTAGTTTTAATCTAATCTTTGCGTCAAGCTGTCTTTTTAGTTTATATTAGTTGTAGTCACAAGTATTGCGCATTTAAAAAGTGTGTCACATCTATTGGATTTAGTGGATTTGTGCCGTCAGACTTCTAAACTTTGTTTCTTAAGTTGTTGTGAATGTTAGCACCACAGTTGGTTCTTGTAAATAATGCCGTGAGTGTGGATCAGCCATCTGATCATGCAGTCCCTGAAGTAAAACACAACAAACACAAACACTGCAAAATGATAACAATGTGACTAAACAAGATGAAATAACGTCTTGTCTCGTTTTGGTCAAGGATACGGAAGAGACATTTCAGCATAGTTTTTAGTTTGCAAACCACATTTAGTCTCGTTTTTATTTGTCAACAATATTTGTATTATATATTTCATTAGAGCTACCATCACATGACCAGCAGTTACATTGTGTCTCGTCTCATTTTCCTCGCACGATAAAGGATGGGAATGAGAGCCATAGACAGGTGACTGGGCCTCTGTCTTTGGGTCAATGCATTGGGTCATCCCACACTCACCACCCCCCACCATTCACTTTCCCCATTGAGAGATAAAGAAACTAAACTTACACAATACCCCCCACCACCACCCTCCCCCACCACCATCGCCACCCTCCTATACCACCCACCCCATACCTTCCACCATCCCCATCTTCCCAAACCCCCTTTGCACTGCCCACCTCCCAAACATACACACACATACACACACAAACACACACACACCTCATATCCCCATCCCCATCACCCCCATCCCCACCCCGATCACCATCCTCTCTTTCGTACATCCTCCAAATCCCCCTTGGGATTCCATTCTCTCCCCCGGAATCAGAGGCTCCCGTCGAGCTAATCTGGAGAGCACAATAGGGAGGAGGACAGGCCGCAATGATGGGCCCGACAAATGCACTGCCGCACTGTAAACAACCGAACAGAGGAGCCGGATTAGGAGAGATAGAGATGGGGAGAGAGAGAGGGAGGGAGGGAGAGGGAGATTGAGAGAGAGAGAGAGAGGGAGAGAGGAAGGGGAGAGAGAAATTGAGAGAGTGAAGGAACTAGCTAGACAGAGAGTGAAGGAGAGAGACTGAAATAGAGAGATGGAAAGAGAATGATAGACAGACAGAATGAGAGAGACAGAGAAAGGGAAAGACCGAAAGAGACAGACAAAGAGAGTGGGAGAAGGACAGAGAGAGAGGGACAGAAAGACTGTCAGACAGACTGAGAGGGAGAGCGTGTGAGGGAAAGGGGGAAAGAGGGAGAAAGGATGTACGGGAGGATACTCTACTCTGTCAAAGTCGCATTAGCAAGAGGATGGCAGCCAAAGCCATCACGCCCTCTCATGAAGAAGGCTATAAAGATGGCAGAACGAGAAATGGATTGTGTGTGTGTGTGTGTGTGTGTGTGTGTGTGGATTGTGGCCTGGGGGGGGGGGGGGGGGGAATCTAGGCCAATCATAGTATAGTCTGACTATAATTGTTTTTCAATAAATACAAAAAAAAAGATAAATGAATATGTAAATAAATATATAAGCAAGCACAGATGGGTAACAAAATCCACATGGTATATTGGGTGGGGGGGGGGGGGGGGGCAGGATGTGGTGGTCTATTAACAATCTAGGCCAATCAGAAGTCTGACTAATATTTTTTTAAGTACATTAATAAACAGACAAATTAATACGTAAATAAATAAATAAATAAATAAGCTAGCACAGATGGGTAAGAAAATCTCCATAGTATATTGTTACTGTCATGCAAATGTCACCACCTGTATACATTTATTTCTTTGAAAAAAAATAAAAAATACCCTGACGTGTTCGTGATTGCATTAGGATGGATATAAGTCTCTACAGAGTAGTGAAGGAATGTCATGGAAACGCATCAGAGAAAAATAAAGACACTCTCAATTACCGTTTCTCACATTTTATGAAACTGACAGCATATCCAAGATGGACACGTTTTGGCAAAAAAAAAAAGATCCTGTAAATGCATAATTTCACTCCATACTCCAGATCTCTAATGGCGTATAGAAATACAAAAAGAAAACACATCACATAACATAACATGTCATGACACTGCATGTAATTAAATCTCACATTCGCCCGTGGCAGCTTATTGCCTTGAGTAATCGAGACGCACACCAATTAATTGGGTCAATAATTCTAACCTGATTATCACAGTCTTCATATTCACCATTGTGCGTATTGATATGATAATTAAACTGCGTGAGACAAAGTTGTTTCGTGGCAGCCTTTCAAATCACGTTAATGGATATTGTACAACACAGAGTGATTGAATAGGCATAAACTGAAGCAGTATAATTGCCAGGCTCAGGCAGCGGCAGGGAGAAGGATGGGTGTGTGTGAGTGCATCGAGAGAGAGAAAGAGAGAGGAGCCGTAATAGCTGTAATCAGGATTTCACAAACATGCAAACAAAAGTGGTGGAAAGGCGAAATAACATCTTAACTCAGCTCATGTTAAACACGCATGGCAGGGAAAAAAAACGTAGTATGGTTGTGTTTATATATGTCACTCAAAAAGACAAGACTGACAAAAAGCTGCTCATGACCTTTCAGAGAGAGATAGGGTCGTCTGAGGAGACGCCTGCCCGAAAATCACAAACTGAACAAAATATAACTGACAGAGCACACATCCGTAGCATCTGAATAAATGTGTAGGGAGCCTGTTAAAGTCAAACTTATTTGCATGATCCAATACACCTGATAAACTTGGAGCCCATAAAAAGGACATGACCCCAAGCATGAAACGAAGCATGAAATGGTAAATGAGTCTGTTTTACACCATGTAGTTTGTGCATGAAGGCGTTGATATGCCTAGATACATTTACATGGACAGTTCATTTTTGGAATAGATCTAATTCGATTGTCTGATCCGAATGTAGTGTTTACATAATAGTTACAAGAATTATACAATATGTTCGAATAGCCAGTGTCACCCAGAGGTAGCAGGTTAAGAATGGACGTCTTATCACTAGTTGGACTTGAAAACGTCATAGAACCCCCCCAGAAACAACCAGAATATGTGTATACATAATGGCTGTTATGGACTACATCACGCAATCCGATTACACTTTTAATCGGATCAGACAGTTTTATTCCGATCGAGGTGTTTATATGTGGATTTCTTTTTCCAATTGAGTAGCTATTCCATTGGTAATGGGATTAAAAGCTATTGGCATCCATCTGGATCTGAAATGTGCATCTGATGTGGGAGCTATTAGTGCTCCAACCTACAGTACTGATAGAGTATTACATAACCGTGCTGTCACATACCCGTCAATCACAGCCGAGCACAGCACAGCACAGCACATCACACAGAGAGTGGGCCACACTCACAGGAAAGTAGGAGATCCCCACGCTCAGAAGAGAAGAGAGGAGATGAAGAGAGAGAGACAGACAGACAGACAGACAGCGATAGAGAGAGAGAGAGAGAGAGAGAGCACTGGAAAAGTAGAGCAGAGGAGAGGAGATCAGGAGATCCCCCATGCTCAGAGAAGAGAAGAGATGAGATGAAGAAAGAGACAGACAGCAAGAGAGAGAGAGACCGACAGGCCTGGAAAAGTAGAGCAGAACAGAGGAGCTCAGGAGATCCCCATGCTGAGGAAGAGAAGAGATGGAGAGGGAGAGAGAGAGACACAGACACACAGAGAAAGACAGACAGCGAGAGACAGTGAGAGACAGGCAGAGAATAAGACAGGCCTGGAAAAGTAGAGCAGTGGAGAGGAGCTCAGGAGATTCCCATGCTCAGTAGACAAGAGAAGAGATGCAGCATGGAACAGAGGGAGGGAGAGAGAGAGAGAGACAGACAGACAGAAAGGGAGAGAGAGACAGAAAGGGAGAGGGAGACAGAGAGAGAAAGACAGATAGAGAGAAAGAGAGAGACAGAGCGAGAAAGAAACAGAAAGAGAGAGAGAGAGAGAGACAGAAACAGAGACAGTCAGACAGAGAGAGATGGAGGATGAGAGACTCACACATTTTCTATTGCTTCAACACACATTGCTATGCATTGGCCACACCCCATATCCCTGTAGGCTACATTCTGCTCTGATGCTGGGGGACACTAGCCTGGGGCCCAGCAGACACACACACACACACACACACACACACACACACACACACACACACACACACACACACAGACACACACACACACACACACACACACACACACACACACACACACACACACACACACACACACACACACACAGATTGCGTTTCATTTGCTCTGCAAATTACAGCTGGCCTCGCTCCCATTCAAACACATTGCTAATCGGACCCAAAATGGACTGGGCCAATAACAACCTTTTATTTCGCCGGAGGGGGGCGGGCTTTAGGTGATGACACACCTAGGAGCAGCCAATGGGTTGTCACTGTTGAGCTAGTTAGTAAAGTATCCGGGATCCAACCAAAATGTCTGCCGCTGATATGGCAAAAATCTGTGGAATTTGCCGTCGTGTTCGTATTAAATGACCTGTTCAGTGTACTTTCTTTGAAAGTAGGACAAACAGCGGCACTCAAAGCCTTTGTTGGCAAGGCTGTTGCACGAGTGCAAGGCTGTAGTCAAGCTATCCAACCATGCCAGATGCTTCAGTTTGCAATATAATCATCAACTGGACTTGTGCCCACATTACAAAGACGAATTTGAGACAAAATAAAGATGTTTCATCCAAACGCAACACACTTCAGATTCTCTCTTTTATGATTTATTTGGGCCCAGGGCGCCACTGGAAACTGTCGCGCCCCCTGGAAGAAAGTCATTTGGGCCCCCACCCCAACTGTACCATAGTGTTTTGGGGACCCCTGTGAAGCTCTGGACCACCTGCATCACCCTCATCTATGCACCCCCACCCCGCCAGTGGCACCCCTGTTTCAGCCCACAGTAGGCAGCCTCCAAAAGGGGGTCGCTACCATTCCTGGGGTACCCCCAAAGGAGTTCAAAGTAGCACAGAAATATGGCGTTACAGTCAGTAAACATACAACAGGGTTTAGATCCTAAGAAAAAGATAGAAAAGGAAAGCTAAAGTTATGGGTGGTACAACTATTAAGGAAGTGGAGGGGATATTTTAGCTGGACTTTTTGTTTTTATTTTTTTGTTTTTTTTTTTGGGGTAGGGGAGGGTGGGGGTGATCAAGACACCCCCTAACCTACCTGCAAATTAACTAATTAAATAGCACCCAGTGCATGGTGGTTAGCTCACTGTGGATTTCAGTTGTCCAGCTGTTGCTCTACACAGACACATACACACACACACCCACACACACATGTCAACGTCACCACACCACTGTATTAGCGCAGTGTTTTCTTTTGTTTTTGGCGACATCAGTCACGGTAGAAACATCTGGTGGCTCCTTCTTAACAGCTTGGAATGTAGTGACAGAGTTTTGTCATGCGTCTCCAAGTGTCTAGCCATATGTGTGCCTACAAGTCTCTGATTGCAGCTGCAAATATACAAACACACCTGTGTGTGTGTGTGTGTGTGTGTGTGTGTGTGTGTGTGTGTGTGTGTGTGTGTGTGTGTGTGTGTGTGTGTGTGTGCGTATGTATCTGTATAAGACAGAGAGAGAAAGTGTGTAGTGAGTTTTGTCATGCGTCTGTAAGTGTCTACCCACATGTTTGCCTACAAGACTGGCTGCAGCTGCAAACATACAAACACACCTGCCATCAGACATTAACACATCCATCCACAGACTGTGTGTGTGTGTGTGTGTGTGTGTGTGTGTCTGTCTGTGTCTGTGTGTCTGTATAACATGGAGAGAGAGAGAGAGAGACAGAGAAAGGCAGAGCGAAAGACAGAGAAAGACAGAGATGAAGAGAGAAAGACAGACTGATGGAGAGAGAGAGAGAGAGAGAGAGAGAGAGAGAGAGAGAGAGAGAGAGAGAGAGGGAGAGAGAGGGAGAGAGAGAAATAGAGGCAGAGGAAGAGACAGAGACCGGCGGTGATATTCTGGTATCTGTAGTTCCTATAACCTGGTGATGGTTGCTCAGTGGCACTGAGCAGTGGTTGTGGTGGTGGGGGACGCTTTTTACACCCCAGCCACTAGAGGGGGCTATGGTCACTGGAGGCTTGCAGTAAAAATAAACAGTGACAACCAAACACTTCATAAGACATGTATCTATTACATGTATTACAACTATGAAAATGTAGCCTTTCCCCTAACGAAAGTCTGTCTCTTAGTGAAAGAGTCTTCATTTCACATATGCCCTGCAGGATCAAGAGGTCTACCAAACAAACTCGTTAGCTTGAGTGAATTTCTGTGTGTGATCATGACAACAGGAGCGAATGAGAAGACTGCCTGACTTCCTGCTGGTGTGGGGGAGAGGGCTTATGGAGCACACCAGTTTCCTTCTCTCTTCTCTGAAGAAGACGCAGTGGCGTCGAAACATCAGTCGTGTTGTTTCTGCACCATTAAAACACTGTAAACGGAGTGCTCCGGTCTTGCTCCTTTTTCCATTACACCCATTTCCTTCTTTAGCTATATGGAGACGAGTAGAGCCAGTTTCTTCTACAGAAAAATGTAATTCACTTCAGACAGGCATTGGGTATTACAGGATAGCATTTAAAATAAAACCCAAGGTTGGCCTAATAGCCCTTGTGAATATGCAGTCTTCTCCATAAGTGAGCTAGAACAGTCTAGCACCAGTAAGTTTGCAAATGGTGTTGCACTGATAATGTCAAATGCTATTGTGTGCAGGCTAATGCCCACTTTGTCATTTTTACACCAGAGATGGTGCATTAGCATTTGCAAGCAATGGCCGCCGTCTCTGCCAAAGCATATTAGTCATACTATTGGAGAGTAGTCGAAAGGATATAAACTATGGAACTGAATACAACACCAGACCGTTTAAATATATAGCCTTCATAAAGGCACTCGTTTTCAGAAACGGTTCATTTAATATAAAAAAATATGTCTGGCGGTAATAACTTACAATCATCAGTGAAGTCACCACAACTGCACCAATTAACATTTACTCTCTTTAAAACAAAAATCCAAAATTGGTCAACCCAGGTGTAAGTGTACTGCATTTATACAGTACTTAATAGAGCCTAAACTACCCAAAAGGGTCTACAACTTAATACCTCACCTTCACCCATGCACTGATGGAGGAAAGTTATGATGTAAGATACCAATCAGCACATCAGGATCCAGAGGGGTCAATCCAGGGATCAGAAAGTACAAACCCTGCCATGTTTTCCTTCTAACACAGGTGACTTCACTGAGTAGCTGATCTACCTGTCTTGAGTGTTCTTGTGATCTGCTGACTCAGAGGTGGTTGGGTGAAATTTGTGGCAGTGATTTTATTTACTTCCTGAACCTGAGATTTACACCTCTGTCGGGATATATTTACAACCCAAACCTCACACTCACCCACACACCAAGGCCCAGAAAGCTGCAACATACAGTAAGGTGCCAACCAGGACTCAGGGAGCTGTATGGGGTTCATTCATTGTCTTGCCCAAGGACACTCCACCCCTAGTCACCCACGAGGAGCTGGACCCAAACCAGCGCCCCACAGACTCTCAGATTGCTGGGTAACCTTCTTACCTCCCCAACGACGAACTGAACCTCCTGAACGACTATATTTAGAACTCTTTAGACGTACACTATGACGTGATTGCTGGTAAACCTTCTTACCTCTGGAACGACTGTCACGCCATGACACGCCACGAATGACTAATACCCTATGAGGAGATATCATGTATGTACATTATATGTAATACTCTAAAGAATGGAGTAGAATAGAAAAGTTATTTATCGTCATTGTCACAGGTACAACAAAATGTAAAGTGCTTACAGTCAGTGCATCATTCATTGCATTTAAAAGCAGGCTAAACAAAAGCAATTTATGTAATGGAGTTATTAAAAATGAATACATAAATACATAGCTTTTGCACCTGATGACGCTTTTAAAACTAGCAACGTTGATGATGGACTAAGCCATGAAACGTTCATTTCTGTATTCTGTGCACAGCCTGTCTTATGTTCGGCTTACTTTTCCAGTACAGTTTTTGATATAGTATATCGCTCAGCCTCTGTGTGTGGTCTCTACTTTCCTTGTCCATATAATGTGTACCGTAACCAGAGTGTTTGGCCTACTACTACACGATACGGACCTGGCGTGTTCTGTCTCACACACACAACCGCTCTGATCAGTTTGCTGCCTCCAGAGCCGAACAGAACAGAAGTGAGTTAGTCCCAGAGGCGCTCCTCCCTTTATACGCCTGCCGTTAGTGAGTGAGGGACTCCCAGAGGCGTTCCTGCCTTTATACGCCTGCCGTTACTCGTATCAATTAGCCATAGCCCGGCCCAGAGCCGTGGAGCCCCAGCGCTACGCTGAGAGATGTAGCTCAGTGCCTAATTACAGCACCGAAACACTCAGAGGATTTCTCCTTCCTTCGTTTGGAGCTTCCTTTTAATTCTTTCTTTCTCTCTCTCTCTCACTCATTTACTCACTAACACGCTCTCTCTCTCTTTATCTCTGTCTCTCTCTCTCTCTCTCACTCACTCACTAACATACTCACTCTCTCTCTCTCTCTCTCCCTCTGTCTCATTTTCTCTCTC
>CM059284.1:7286697-7291697 GCA_030347295.1 Setipinna tenuifilis | reverse complement strand
TATAATGTTTTTATCCTTTGCCACCTTCAGTCACCCAGTGCATTATAAACCTTCTTTGACCTTTGACCTTCTTCATGTCATTGCGGTCATTATCAAAAGGTCAAAGTAGCTGTATAAGGCACTGTTGCTACCTAACCTGAAAAACAGACCAACCTAACAAACAAACCAACACTGGCAAAAACATAACCTCTTTGATAAAATGGTCAGAAGGCCCTTTGGTATTACTTAATCGCTGTGATCTGTGATCTGTGTAGTGTGTGTGTGTGTGTGTGTGGTGTGTGTGCATGTGTGCATGTCTGTGTATCAGTATGTGTGCATATATATGTGTGGTAGTTCCTCATTGCTGATATCTGTGATCTATGTGCTGTGTGTGTGCTTGTGTGTGTGTGTGTGTGTGTGTGTGTGTGTGTGTGTGTGTGTGCGCATGGGTGTATATGAGTATGTGTACATGTATGTGTGGTATTACATCATAGTTGATATCTGTGATCTATGTGCAGTGTGTGTGTGTGTGTGTGCATGTCATGTGTATGAGTGAGTATGTGTACATGTGTGTGTGGTGTTACATCACTGCTGATGTGTGTGTGTGATGTGTGTGCAGCTGTGAGAGGGAATCTTGTCGCTCTGGAGGGCCATCAGAGATGGCAGCTGAAGTCTTGCACACTTCCAAACACACCCCAGGCCCCTGTCAATCATCATGTGTGTGTGTGTGTGTGTGTGTGTGTGTGTGTGTGTAGGTGGGTGTTTGTGTGTGTGTGTGTAGTTGTGTGTGTGTGTATGTGTGTGTGTGTAGGTGGGTGTGTGTATGTGTGTGTGTGTAGGTGGGTGTTTGTGTAGGTCAATCATCCTCCTCATTTTACCCACAATGCTGTGGCACAAGTCTGGGTAAGCAGATGTAGAGAAATGCTGGTGTGGGCATGTGCACTCTTCTGTGTGTGTGTGTGTGTGTGTGTGTGTATGTGTGTGTGTGTGTGTGTGTGTGTCTAGGTGGGTGTTTGTGTGGGTATGAATCATCCATGCACATGTGTGTTTGTGGCAGCTACAGCGCTCGAAGGAGTGCAGTGCAAGAGTGTGTGTGTGTGTGTGTGTGTGTGTGTGTGTGTTTTTGTCTGTGTGTGTGTGTGTGTGTGTGTGTATACACTACCTCCATATTCAGCACTGACATTCAGTGTAAAAAAAAAGTTTGCTGCTCATCTGTAGTGCAGCTCGTATGCCTTAATTGTACAGACGCTCTTATGCTAAATGACCTACAGTATTATACTGTAATATATTTTCATTAGCGCTAAGTGGCTACGTCAGCATCTTGTTTTCCCTACTGAGCTGCAAGAACAACAAATGCCTCTGCCTATGTCTCTGACCAGAATAAAGTTAGCATATCAATCTTCTCATCACAGCTACTGAGCCCACACAGAACATAATGTGTGTGTGTGTGTGTGCGTGTGTGTGTGTGTGTTGTGTGTGTTATGTGTGCGCATGTCTGTGTATGTGTGCGTGTGTATGTGTGCATGTGTGTGTGTGTGTGTGTGTGTGTGTGTGTGTGTGTGTGTTATGTGTGCGCATGTCTGTGTATGAGTGTGTGTTTGTATGTGTGGTAATGTGTTTGTGTGTGTGCTTGTGTATGTGTCCGTGCATGTGTGTGTGTGTGTCTGTGTCTGTGTCTGCATGTGTGTGCTTGTGTATGTCTGTGTGTGTATGTATCCCTTGTGTTCAGTTACTGAGAACAGTATCTAAGAATAGTCCCCATGCTGTTTACTTGAGTCTACAGCCTCACATGTTGGTAACACATTGACCAGTGACTATGCAACAGTGCACACAGGAAGGACTGACAATCCAATCATGCTCAGTATAGCTCACCCATTTGCAAGCGCCAATGTTCCAGGCTAAACAATTAGGCCTAAGGTGAACGTTCTAAAGTTGTAATACCTCACATGTCCATTGGGGGCTGGCTGCAGAAGTGAGCCCCTTGCCATAGACTACCATGTTAAAAAGTCAATTTGCACAGACAAAATAAATGTATTTACAGCCTGGTTCAAAAAAAAACTGTTGGTGCGTTTCAGTAGGTTTCCGGGACATGATAACTGCGAGAGGGTTGAGTTATTTTGAATCCATTAGTTTAATCCCCAGATAATTCACATTGACATTAATAGAATAAACACAAACACGAACATGGCCACATTTGCAAACATGGCCACTCACAGAACCTTCAATTTAAGCCTCATCCGGTCCGTGAGAAAGCCTATGTGTAACGTCACAGAGTGTTTGTCCAGTTCTCTTACATACAGTCCATGCCTGTTTGTACAGCATCATCAACCTGAAAATGACAAGAGTGAAAAATGAAAATGCGATGGCCTGTGTCAATAGGTGGCGGGGTGGGGGGTCATATAGAGAGGTCTATAGAGAGGTCAAAGGTCATAGAGGTTAAAGAAAAGCTGTGCTGCTGTGATTCCGATGAGACGCGGGGCCAAACAGATCGGCTCAGAAATAATGACCACCACCACCTCCACCTCCTCCACCTCCAGGGAGCGTCTCAACATTAGCTGACCCACGGCCTCTCTCTCATTCTTCTCGCTTTCTCTCTCTTCCCTCGCTCACTCTCTCTCTTTTTCTCCCTCACTCCCTCTCTCTCTCACTCTCGTCTTCTTTCTTCTTTCACACTCTCTCTTTCTCTCTCCCTCTTTCACCCTTTCTCTCCCTTGCTGTGTGTGTCTCTCTCTCTCTCTCTCTTCCTCCTTTGCTGTCTTTACCTCTCCGACCCTCACTCTCCATCTCTCTCCCTTACTCTCTCTCTTTCTCTTCCTCCCTTTCTCTCTCTCCCTCCCTCGCTCTCTTTACCTCTCTATCCCTCGCTCTCTATCTCCGTCCCTTACACTCCTCTCTCTCTCTCTCTCCCTCCCTCTCTCACTCGTTTTTACCTCTCCACCCCTCGCTCTCTCTCCCTCCTTTACTCTCTCTCTTTCTCTGTCTCTCTTGCTCTCTCCTTCCCTACTTCCCTCTCTCTCTCCAGCTCATCATTTACGCTGAGACTCTTTGAGGTCATGTAAGCATGTGATCGCGCTGGAGGTAACAAGGAGTGACTTGAAACCGTGTCGAGGCCGGCTGCCTCTGCCTCTGCCTCTGCCTCTGCCTCTGCCTCTGCCTTACGCACACAGACGCTCCACGTCAACCTGCGATCGATACCGATCCGTCCGTCCGCCGTGCGAAGGATTAACACGCTAAAGCTTCTCGACGTGCGCAAGAGATATCAAATGCTCTGATCCCTCCCTCTCCGTCTCCCTCCCTCACCACCGCGCCCCCCACCCCCGATGTGTTCACCATCATAATGGGTATTTGACCGAGTCGAGATTTCTCTGCCGCTGACCCCGCCGACCTTCGGTGAGTCGATCTGAGAAGCAGAGACTTGCCCAGAACTCTGCATAAGGGTTTTGTTCTTTTTTTCTTTCTTTCTTTCTTTCTGTTTTTTTTTGCCAGAGCAGCACATTTGGCTGATCTCAGATGGCTAATCTATGAATCAATGCGATGCGAGTAGGTTAAAGGTACACTGCAGTAGACTGCGAGTAGGTTAAAGGTACACTGCAGTCGACTGCGAGTAGACTGTGAGTAGGTTAAAGGTACACTGCAGAACACTGCGAGTAGGTTAAAGGTACACTGCAGTAGAGTGCGAGTAGGTTAAAGGTACACTGCAGTAGGCTGTGAGTAAACTGTGAGTAGGTTAAAGGTACACTGCAGTAGGCTGTGAGTAGGTTAAAGGTACACTGCAGTAGGCTGCGAGTAGGTTAAATGTACACTGCAGTAGACTGTGAGTAAACTGTGAGTAGGTTAAAGGTACACTGCAGTAGACTGTGTAGGTTAAAGGTACACTGCAGTAGGCTGTGAGTAGGTTAAAGGTACACTGCAGTAGGCTGTGAGGGGCCTCTTGCCATAGACTCCCATGTTAAAGGTACACTGCAGTAGACTGCGAGGGGCCTTAGCCATTAGCTATGCAAACAGGTCCTTCCTCTTCCCTGCAAAGTCAAGCTGGAGATTACCACGGGGGAAAAAAGATGATGCTTCCTCCCTGTGAGCTGTCAGTCAGTTCCTGTGTGTGTTTGTGTGTGTGTGTGTGTGTGGGAAAGAGAGAGAGACAGACAAAGACACACACACACAGACACACACAGAATGTTTGTGTGGGTGTGTGTGTGTGTGTGCATCTGTGTGTGTTTGTGTGTGTGTGTGTCTGTATGTGAAAGAGAGGGAGACAAACGAAGACAAACAGAGTGTGTGTGTGTGTGTGTGTGTGTGTGTGTGTATGCGTGTGTGTGTGTGGAGTGTGTGTGTGTGTGTGTGTGTGTGTGTGTGTTCTAGTCTTTTGGGTAAAAAAAACATCCCCAGCAGTGCCAGTGTCAGTACACCTGTGCCTGGCAATCATGAATGCAGAATGAGAATGAGTTCAGCTTGTTTGAAATGTTCCTTTCATGAACTAAATAATGAAATAAAATAAGATTAAATAAAATAATAATAAAACTCAGCATAACATTAGTCTCCAAGGACCTCCCAAGGTGAGAAAACACGAACGAACGTCTCAGTAATCCTCCTGTAGTGCATGAACCAGTCTGTCAAGAGACCGAGTGGTGTGTGTGTGTGTGTGTGTGTGTGTGTGTGTGTGTGTGTGTGTGTGTGTGTGTGTGTGTGTGTGTGTGTGTGTGTGTGTGTGTGATTGAAAATGACACTCTTTGACGCAGCAGTGCAAATATTTAGTCAAATAAGACCATAATGATGCGGTTGTGTATTGCAGATGTACTGGCGCAGACTCTAACACTGACAAGAATGTAACACTTTAGCTTTGTAATGGATTTTTTTTCTTCTTTTTTTAATGGAAGGAAGGATTCAAATTAAGGAATTAACATAATGATAAAAAGGCAACTTTTTGAGTAATGTTGCTGAGTGGTGTTACAAAGAGAGATGGGAGGAGAGGCTCCTTCCCACAGTTATTAGGCAAAACATTTTTGTTTAATCAGAAGAAACTA
>CM059284.1:7276697-7284197 GCA_030347295.1 Setipinna tenuifilis | reverse complement strand
ACTAAATGTCACCATAACCAAACCCGATACTTTCCCAAGACCCTGATCATAATTTGCAGTTAACAGAATGTTAACATACAGCTAATATATAATGTCTGTAGAGAATCATTGGGACCATCTGAAAAAAGTGTAACATGTAACACTGTAAATACCTATCGCCCTAAACTTAATCCTAGGTCTTACCGTAACCCTACGGTGCAGTACATAATATGACATGTTGTAACACACTTTGTACTGCTGTACTTACTGATGTAGATCAGTGGTTCCCAAACTTGTAACTGCTTTGTATTCCCTGAAACACACTGTCCTACCGAGTCTCCCGAGCTTGCTATGAGTATTTATGCATAATTATTATCCACATTATATGTTATGTAATAATCCCAATTGGGTTGTATAGGGGATAATTTCAGTGTAAGATCTTTTTTCCACATATAGTATGTATACTTAATCTTTATGCTAGTAGAAGCTGAAAAGTCATTCACAGATTTATTTTGTGTACCCCCTAAAGTTGATACAAGTACCCCTAGGGGTACTCGTGCCCCAGTTCGACAATCACTGATGTAGATATACTGTAAAAGGGACCACTGAAAGTGTATAGTGTATGTAACCAAGAGCCTGTGAAGCCACCTGAATTGTACATAGCTACAATGCATAGCTTAATCCTAGCGCTTACCCTAACCCTAAGGTACAGTACATAAGGTACAGTACATAATATGACATGTTGTTGCACACTTTGTACTGCTGTACTGTACCTAATAATGTAGATATACTTTAACAGGCACCCATTAAAAGTGTATAGTGTATGTAACTAAGAGCCTGTGTGAGACCATCTGAATAAAAGAGGAACTGCAAATTCTGTTCAAATAAAGTCAGAGTGGAATGATTTCACTCACTCACTTCTTTTTTTCAGAAAGTTACCTTGGAACTCTCTGCTGTAGCTGCTCGCTCTGTGTATCCCTAACCTTTGCAGCGTTGCCGTCAGTGAAGCACTGCAGTGCTGTGCTGTGCTGTGCTGTGTCCGTCCGGAAGGTTCCGGGCCCTTGACTTGTGCCATGATTTACCGCCCCTTCAACTCTGGGCCAATCTCCGCCGATATTGCTAAATCAATACGTCTGTTGACGAATGTGCCCGCTGACAAACGATGTGACAGAAATCGACTCAAAACATTTGCTGCACACCCCCCCCGACAGCACCACCAGCACCCCCACTTCCTCCCACCCCACCCCTCTTTCTGCTTAACAATCTATTCATACATCTCGATCCCCTGATAGGTTCCTGGTATGGGACATAACCTTCACTTCAATTAAAGACATGGGCCTACAAATCCACTTCAACTTGAAGGCGGTGATTTGCAGATGGCACCCCGAGACGGAGCATTTAACTAAAGCTTGCTGACTAAACCCATAGGCTGCCATGCTGGGCCTGGACAAGGTCGATAGCCGACAGCCATCTTATGTCGTGTGTTACTGATACTTTCCCTTAACACAAGATCATATGGAGGGTAAACATTAAGACTTTCGTCTATTATGCTGATAAAAAGTAGTACAACATTTATTACTAATAGCAAACTAAAAAAACATAGCACCTCTCTTCTGGCTAGGGAAGCAGACTTTGTAAAGTTGCTTCTTTAGTTATGTAGCTAAAGAGTTCCCATTATTGACATTTATGTCATTATTATCACTTCCCTGCTGTTTCACTTACAACAGTGCTTCACCTGGCGGAAAGGAAGGAATCACAGCGAAAATGGACCAATTCAGATCCCATAAACTTCTGGTTTGAGTAAGTGAACTTATAATGTTTTTTAACTCATTATGCATCAAAATATATACCTCACCACACAGCCAGTAAAAGACTCATTTAACTATATCAGCATTATATATGATACATATATCATCATCAGAGACTACACTTTATTTTACAATCCCTGTTACATCATGAAGTACTGTACAGTGTTACAAAGTTTGTACCAAAATCTACTGTATGCACTGTATGTTCATCATGCACTGACTCTGTATCTATGATTGGGCTTAGTGTTATGTACAGTGTAAGTACATAGTATTGCATGTTGTCATATTTAATAAAAGGAACCGGAAAATAAAGTGTTACTCACAACTAAATATATCTACTGTCAGATGCAAGAAGTGATTGTTTGCTCCAACATACTGTCTACCACAGATATCTAACAACTGTGGTTTAACAGAGATAGTAAATCATCAGCTATTTGTATGACAGCATGTTACATGGAGTCTAAAAATGTACGGTCTCTGGTTGGAGATTGCTGCACTACGCTATGCTATGCTCTGCTATGTTTGTAGGATACGCCACTACCGCTGCTACCACTGCTGCTGTCTTCCTCAACCTTGTCAGGAAATGAGGAGACAATGAGGGGGCAGGAATATATATCTCCCCAGATTGGCCTTTGATGATGTAAGTGGGTCAGGGCGCTCAGCTGCGATCACGTAAGGCAGTAACTAAAGCACATCTCTCCACATCTCTCCCCCTCTGCACTGCACTGCAGCCCCCTGTGGGAGAGGATTTCTCCAGCGAGACGCCCGTCCAATAAATCTCCTCTTGAAGCAAAGCACACTTCTGAAGTCTGCTAACACTTTATTTTATTTTATTTTATTATTATTATTATTTTTTTACGGTTCCGTTTTTTTTAGTGTATCTATATGTAACAACATTGTGTAATGTTATGTACTCACACTGTAACAGTACAACACTGGACAGTAAAACAATGTGTAGCCCACTTCTGAGGTCCACATAAAAAAGGAAAGGGGGGAGGGGGGGGGGGTAGTGTGAAAGGCGTACATGTAACAACATTATGTAATGTTATGTACTTACACTGTAGGCTACATGCCTGATACAAACCCTAACCCTACAGTGTGTAAGTACATACTGTTACTCATTGTTACACGCTTTGTTACACTGTACCTAATTGATGTAACAGGGACAGTAAAACAAAGTGTAGCCCACTTCTAAAGTCCATATAAAAAATGAAAGGAAAGGAAAGACGAGGAGGTGGGGGGGTAGGGGTGGAGGAGTGTGGAGTTTAGACAGTAGTGAAAGTAGGTAATATCCTGTGGCATCATTATTCTTTTATGAGTCTTTAAAAAAAAACGCGTTGTTGTGGGCTAGGCTGGTCTGGTCTGGTTGGTTGTTTTAGTGGCTAGCTGATTTTTTTTTATATGGTTTATACGGTTATATTTTTTACCAAACCCTAACCCTACAGTATGTAAGTACATAATGATACTCATTGTTACTTTGTTTGTTACACTGTACCTAATTGATGTAACAGGGACAGTAAAACAAAGTGTAGCCCACCTGTAAAGCCCATATAAAAAAGGAAAGAAAGGGGGGTGGAGGGTAGGGTGGTAGGGGTGGAGGAGTGTAGAGTTTAGACAGTAGTAAACTAGGTAATATCCTCTGGCATCATTATTCTTTTATGAGTCTTTAAAAAAACAGCGTTGTGGGCTAGGCTGTTCTGGTCTGGTCTGGTCTGGTCTGCTTGGTTGTCTCAGTGGCTTGCTGCTTGGTCAGCTACATGGAGGTTTTGCCTGAGAAAAAAATAAGCATAAAAAAGGTGTTGTGGGGGTTGAAATAAATAGGCCGTGACTTACAAAACTTTTCTTTTTTTCCCCCTCCTTCTCTCTCATTTTTCTTTTTTTTTTTAATGTACTGCAACATGTGCAGAGAGATATAAATACTGATTCTGTTCTTCTTCTTCTTCTTCTTCTGTCCCACAGGGAAATCTGTTGATTGTGTTTGTTTCAGCGGTGCTGGAGGTTCCTTGGGCATCCAACCCGTCAGGCCTGGATGATATGCTGTCTGGGTTGCATGTACAGACATCCCCAGCTACAGGGTGGTTCACCTTTCACGGTCCCGTTATGTCACAGATTATTTAAATTATAATAATAATACATTAGTTTTATATAGCGCTTTTCATAATACTCAAAGACGCTTTACAGATATATTGATACACACATACATAAACATAAACACACACACCCACACACACACACACAAAATACGAAAATGAGAGGATGATCAGTGGTGGTGGTGAAAGGGGGGGGGGGGCGGGGTGGTCATGTGTCATATGCAATCTTGAACAGGCGGGTCTTGAGGTGGCATTTGAAAGAGAGTAGTGTGTCAGAGTTGCGGATGGCCAGGGGGAGGGAGTTCCAGAGGGTGGGGGCAGCGATGGCGAAGGCCCTGTCACCAATGGTCCGGTATTTGGTTGTGGTGATAGGGGTGAGGAGATTTGCATCAGCAGAGCGTAGTCGGCGGGTGGGGGAGTGGCGGTGGAGGAGGTCGGTCAAGTACGGTCAATTAATATATGCATGCTATGCCATTGTGCATGCTAAAGAAAAGTTTGTCAGACATTTTTATACTTAATGATAACTACACTGTGGCATATAAATATTGATTAAAATGCAGAAATAATTTAATAATACATACCTTATATGCATTAAAACAGCGTGTGAGAGGGGCATTTTTAGGCTTAAACTACAAAATAAAACAACAGAGCAGGAAGTGGAAAGTGAAAGGGCGTGTTGTTTTGTGTCTCTGGATGCTGTAACAGAACATTTTAATAGTTCACCAGTTTACCTATCTGAAGTCACTAATCCCACTCATGGGAATTTAGCCAAAAGGTCCCACCCTAATCTAGCAATATAACTTTATCAACTGACTCATGACTATGGATTAAGCCAATCGAAATCATTTAGTAACACGAGTGCCTCTCTTGCTAGAATTTACTTGGCTTCGACTGGGGATAGCATCGCCCAGGTCTTGCCAGCGGCCGATTCCAGGCTAAACATGTCATTAAGCTGACGCTCTTGCCCATCTATAAAGCCTGAGCAGCTAGATTAAGTGAGATTACTCTCTAAATATCTATTATGGTCAGAGGACATCAACTCCAATCCCTCCCTAAATATCTTATGTCCACAGCCCATCAACCTAAGTCACTCACTAAATGTCAATACTTGGACCACATGGTCCTTCTGTGTTGTCTAAGTGTCTATGGCCTAGAGCCACACAAACAACTGATCTGATATCTATGGTTACAGTACATCTTCCTAGAACGTTCTTTAAATATCTACAGCCAGAACCCATCAGATAAAAATAAATATCTATGGTTAAAACACATTGTCCTGGAGTGTTCTGTAAATGTCTATGGCCTAGAGCCACACAACCAAATGATTTGAGATCTATGGTTAGAGTACATCTTCCTAGAACGTTCTTTAAATATCTATAGCCAGAACCCATCAGATAAAAATAAATATCTATGGTTAAAACACATTGTCCTGGAGTGTTCTGTTAATGTCTATGTTCTAGAGCCACACAACCAAATGATTTGAGACCTATGGTTAGAGTACATCTTTCTGGAATGTTCTTTTGAAATATCTACAGGCAGAACCCATCAGATAAAAGCATTAATTTAACATCTATAGTTAAAACACATTGTCCTGAAGTGTTCTGTTAGCATCTATAGCCTGAGCCAATCAAACCAAATCACTCACTTGATGATATCTATACTGCCCTACAAAGCCAAAAGGCAGTAACTGCATATTTTGTCCAATTGAGTTTAGACTGGAAATTGACTTTGACACCCCATTGTCTTGTGACTAAATCTCTTGATTCTTCCCATTAACAAAGTACATAAAAGCATCACCACTGCATCACCACCGTTATACCAACAGCATGTTGAACTGGGCAGTGTGACAGCTTTAAAGTCACCCTGTTTCAATGCTCACATACAATAGTTACTGCACTTGGCCTTTGTAGGGCAGTATAGTAAGAGCACATCAAAGCCATTGATTTAATATGTGTGATTAGAGCACGCTGCTTGTCCTGAAGTGTTCTGGGAATATCTATGGCCCATCACAGCCCATCAAGCCCAAGCATCACTAAGCCGACGGCTCGCTCTCACACTCACACACTCGTGCTCTGGCTCTGTCAGGGTGCCCCTGGAGCCCGGCGGGATTTAGCCCCTGAGTCTTCAAATATCTACAGTCAGAACCCATCAGATAAATCTTTGATTTATTATCTATGATAAAATGCATTGTCCTAAGGTGTTGTGTTACTGTGTATGGCCAGAGCCACACAAGCAACTGATTTGATATCTATGGTTAGAGTACATCTTACTAGAATGTTCTTTTGAAATATCTACAGCCAGAACCCATTTGAATTCACATTAATGGTTAAAACACATTGTCCTGACGTGTTCTGTTAATGTCTCTGGCCGGCGCCAATTAAACCATATCACTCACTTGATATGTATAGTTGATATCTATAGCACATCAAAGCCATTGATTTAATATGTGTGATTAGAGCACGCTGCTTGTCCTGAAATGTTCTGGGAATATCTATGGCCCATCAGAGCCCATCAAGCCCAGGCGTCACTAAGCCGACGGCTCGCTCTCACACACTCGCACTCACGCTCTGGCTCTGTCAGAGTGCCCCTGGAGGCCGGCGGGATTTAGCCCCTGAGTCTTCAAATATCTACAGTCAGAACCCATCAGATAAATCTTTGATTCATTATCTATGGTAAAACGTATTGTTCTGAGGTGTTCTGTTCTGAGCCGACGACTCGCTCTCACACTCACGCTCACACACTCGCGCTCCCGCTCTGGCTGCGACTCTGTCAGAGTGCCCCTGGAGCCTGTGAGGATTTAGCCCCTGAGTCATGTCATTGGGATGTGTGAATATGACGAAGGGCCAAGGTCGCATCAGAAGAGAGCCGCACTCAATCATCGGAGCTCTCGGATAGGCGAGGATTGATGGCGCACCCTACACAACGTCACAAGACTGCCATCTTTTTCTCCGTCTTTTTTTCTGTGCAGTTACACTCAAGCTATCTCTCTGTGGCTTTCTTAAAGATGACTGTTCAGATTCTTACCTGTTCTTGTAGTGGAAGACAAAGATGAGTGTTGTGCTTTTTTTGTGCTGTTGCATTCAAACTATCTCTGTGGCTTTCTTAAAGATGATTGTTCAGATTTTAGGAACTATACAGCTTACCTGTTCTTGTAGTGGAAGATAAAGATGAGTGTTGTGCTTTTCTGTGCTGTTACATTCGAACTATCATTGTGGCTTTCTGAAAGATATCTCAGAAAAGAGTTCTTTGTGCTTTGTTTTTGCTGTAAAGTTTTAGTCCATGGTTCTGTCTAAAGGCTCATGTTTTAGAAAACGTCCACGAAAATGGTGATGTCAAAACGTCTTGGTCAAAGGACAGGCAAGACAGTGGCAATGTTGTAGTATGGCAGTGTTGTAGTATGTCTGAATTGTACCTGCTATTAGCTAGCTTGCTGTGTAGTAGCTACTACTGTAACCTTCAATATGCAGTGCCTACCGAGAATTCAGATGCAGCCTTTAGTGCAAATCTATTGAGATATGTGATTAAAAAGCAGTTTTTTACCATTAAAAAGTGAGGAAAAAGGTTCTTTTAGGAAATGAATGAAAGGAAAAAAATATAAAGAGATTAATAAATAGTCTCAGACA
>CM059284.1:7244197-7271697 GCA_030347295.1 Setipinna tenuifilis | reverse complement strand
GAGATGGTTTTCCTATCAATGCGACGTCTGAACTCGTTAACATCTATAAATGGTCCCAGAATGTCTGGACATCAGGGCAGTCCTGCTAACGAGGGCACTGTTTGTGCATGGACCTCCACATGTTGGGTCAGGAGGGAAACGAGACACATCTCCACTGCACCTTTGAAGCTCAGCTGTTCTTTTGGGCAATGTGTCACTGTTCAAACTTAGAAGCGTTTCATTTTTTTTTTCACTTCCTCTCTCTCTCTTTCTCTCTTTCTCAGGTCTGGCGGGATCCATTTGTCCTCTGATGTTGAAATACCATCCCTCCAAGGCAACGGTTAAGCGTCTGAAAGGCCAGATTCATTTAATTGATATTCAGGCCAAAAGTCTTTTGACAGGAGCATTTATTAATAATGCAACTCAATTCACCTGCTGAAAATCCCTCTGTGACAACCCTGCAGGTCAGGAGTTTTTTTTATTTTCATTTCATTTTATTTATTTATTTTTAAAATACCGCCGATGTTTTGTAGTCCTTTTTTTTGAAAGGCATAGTCTGCACCATGTGGTGTTTTAGTCGCAGTCCTTTTCATCAAAGCCAGACATCAGCAGCCAGACGGGAGAGTGAACGATGAGGAGATAGATGCCACTACCTTAGCAAGTAAACATGCTGTTAGCCTGTGAGGTAAACTCCTTCTCCTTTTAAAGAGGGCTTTTGGAGAGGCTCGTTAAATGCATTTGGCATCATATCTCTAAGCGTAGCATTAAAGGGGTCCATGAAAGCATACGTACTGTAGAAGCCTAGACTATAATCATGCATATGTTCGAGCCAGATGATGCTTGCAAACTCACAACAAACTCCGACCTATTGCCTGTTCCACTGTATTGTAAGATGTAACTTTTTAAGCAATGTTGCTGAGCAACAACATGATTGCATAATAATTGTCTGATCTGATGTGACGATCACAAAAAGTTGTCTGCTGCTGATCAAAGTTTGAACCTGATTACAATAAATGTGTTGCCTTGTGTCAATGGAAAGTGTCCAAACAACATCTGCTTGTAATGCTGCCTGACAACATTGCTCAAAAAGTTGGGTAACACTTTATTTGAAGGTGTCTACATAAGAGTGACATGAGCATGTTATAAACATGACATGACACATATCATGAACATTAATGACACTTTATCCATGTTTATGACTTTTGTCAACAGTCATAAACACAAATGAAGTGTCATTCTTGTTTATGATATGTGTCATGTCACTTCTATGTAGACACCTTCAAATAAATTGTCACCAAAAGTTGCCTAGTGTATCATCACCTTAAGTCATTGTGTTTACTTGGTAGGTGTGGCATGCTTAAGACACCTCCAACTGAGTATATGCAGTCCTACATTCTTTTTATTACATTACATTGCATTTGGCAGATGCTTTTATCCAAAGTGACTTACAAAAAGGAGGACATAAGCTGACAGAGGTGTAAAGGGACACTAAGTAAGCAGGCAACCTTTATACATACAGGGAGGTGCATGTGTCTGAATAAGTTTCCCGGAGCAGGGACACTACAGACATACATACTCCCACATGTGGACAGAGAAAGAGAGAGTTTGTTTAGTGATTGTTAGTTTTGTTAGGAAGTTTTGTTAGTTTTGTTAGGAAATACTTACATACATACTGGGAGATCTGAAATGTTACACCTGGTGGCATCAATTGTAAGGTAAATGATTGCAATGACATAAAGTCTGCTAGTATGACGAGTTTTGCACATTCTATTAAAATATATTCATCAGCAAATGCAAATTACATTACACTGTATTCAATGGACAGGGATGTTCTTTGAAACTTTCATTCTACAGCATTCTAACCGAAGTACTTCTAATAGCTGAAGCGCTTGCAAAAGTTATTTTTTCACCATCACACACACACACACACACATATACACACACACACACACACACACACACACACACACACACACACTCCAACCCTCTTAGACCCATAGACTTTGGGGATGTAAGCTCTTTTTTGTCTCTCCCTTTCTCTCACTGTCTCTTTCTCTCTTTTTTACCACTCTTTCTCTCCTTCTTTGTCTCCCCCCCCCCCCCCCCTCTCTCTTCTTGCCTCAGTCTTTGTCCTTTTATCTGTCTGTTTATGTGTCTGTCTGTCTGTCTGTCTGTCTGTCTGTCTGTCTGTCTGTATTCTATTTCTTTTTTTACCTTTCATGGTTGCTTTCTCTACTGTCTGGCCTGGATATCAGCTGGGCAAAGCCAGATCAGGGCCCAAATCAGAGGTTTTCATTTGTCCTATGATCCACTGTGTCTTGCCTAGGAAGGAGCTGATGGGCTTTACAGTGTAATGATTCTGAAGAGGAACTCTGAAAGCTGTCAGAGGCTGTCAAGCATGCCAAAGCTGCAGCAGACATGAGTAGAGGCAAATTTAGTCAATCTTAATCAAAGCCATATCCAGGCCTTTGTAATCTATCCCTAATTTAGGGATGATGTGATGTGACACAGACAGGCAGACAGGCAGACAGGCAGACAGACAGGCAGACAGACCGACCGACAGACAGACAGACAGACAGACAGACAGACAGACAGACAGACAGACAGGCAGGCAGGCAGGCAGGCAGGCAGACAGACAGACAGGCAGACAGGAATGTATTTTTAAACCATGTACCCATGATGAAAGTCTACTTCCATAAAGCACAACAAGGAACTCACTCAGACTCAGCAGATGTGACGTGGTATAGGCGCCCAGTTCAGTTTGTCGCACACACACAGACACACAGACACACAGACACACAGACACACACACACACACACACACACACACACACACTCACCAGATATAATGTGGTATGGGGCGCCCAGTTCAGTTCGTCTCTCTCTCTCACACACACACACACACACACACACACACACACACACACACACACACACACACACACACACACACACACACACACACAGTCAGCAGATGTAATGTGCTATGGGTGCCCCATTCAGTTCGTCATTTTCCCCTCCCTCCCAGGGGAGCCTCTGTAGCAGTGGGTACTCTGGTCCTCCATAACACAGACGCAAATTAATGACTCTGCACAGGAACCACAATAAAACAGCAACAAACTGGTTCAAAGTTTTATTTCTACTTTTTTAGAATTGTGTTAATGTTCTGTAGTCTCAGCTAGAAATACATACACACAAACACAGACACACACACAAACGCAAACACACACACACACACAAATGCACACACACACACACACAAACATCCTCTCTGTCTTTCTCTGTGTGTCTGTGAAAAAGAGAGACATACACAAACAAACACACACACATGCGCGCACACACACATACACACACACACACAGTCAGCAGCTGTAATGTGGTATGGGGGTCCAGTGCAGTGTCTCGCTTTGTCACACACACACACACACACACACACACAGTCAGCAGATGTAATGTGGTATGGGGGGCCAGTGCAGTATCTCGCTTTGTCACACAGACACACAAACAAACACAGACACATACATACACACACACACACACACACACACACACACACACACACACACACACACACACAGTCAGCAGATGTAATGTGGTATGGGGGTCCAGTCTAGTGTCACACATGCACACAAACAAACACAAACACACACACACGCACACACACACACACATACACACAGAGACACACACAGTCAGTGGATGTAATGTGATATGGTATGGGGGTCCAGTGCAGTGTCTCGCTTTGTCCCCCCCCCACCCCAGGAGAGCTACTGCAGCTCTGGGCACTCTGGTCTGGTCCTCTACTAATCTCCACACGGCCCTCATACACACACACAGTAAGGTGCCCTCCTTAAACATGCCACAGAGGGAGACCGAGAGGAGAGAGAGAGAGAGAGCGAGACCGAGAGGAGAGAGAGAGAGAGAGAGAGAGAGAGAGAGGGAGAGGGAGAGAAAGAGAGAGACAGAAAGAGAGAAAAAGAGACCGAGAGAAAGACAGAAAGAGAGGGAGAAAGACGGAGGGAGAAAGTGACAGACAAGGATGGACAGACAGACAGAGAAAAAAAGAGAGAGTGAGAGAGAGAGAGAAAGAGAGACACCGATGGAGAGAGAGAGAAAGAGAGAGAGAAAGGGGAAAAAAAGCAGGAGGGCGCTGTGTAATGGGGATTTGTGTCAGGGTTGGCAGGCGTCGCGCGCTCTCCTCGGCTGATGGGGAGCAAGCACACACACACAAACACACTCACACTACACACACACACACGCACACACACACACACACACACACACTACACACACACACACACACACACACACACACACACACACACTCTCCTCGGCTGACAGGGAGCAAGCACCGGGGAAATATTTCACCTGTCAGAAAGTGGACGCGTCAAGTGCTGCCACTGAGCCCCCGCGAGAAGGGAAGGAGTGCTGAGGGTGCGGAGGTGTTGGGGGGGTTGGGGGGATTGGGGGGCATGGAGGATTTGAAGGGGCAGGGGGCTGGGGAGGTTTGGGGGGTGCACATTGCGGGTGGAAGGAGAACTGAGGGTACGGAGGGTGCTGAGGGTGCTGGGGGGGTTGAAGGGGGGGCGGGGGGATTTGGGGGGGCAGCAGGGTTTTTGGGGGGGGTGCATAGTGTGGCTGCTCTGCTATCCTCCGGTGTCTCCAATTTGGGGCTCTGGATTCCCTTTGGGGTTTTGTGGCCAGCAGGCAGGGACACCTCTCTCTCCACATACACACTCCACACACACACACACACACACACACACACACACACTCCACTTTCCATACACACCTCTCTCTCCACACACACACACACACACACACACACAGACGCACACACACACACACACACCTCTCTCTCTCCATATACACACCTCTCTCTCCACACACACACACCTCTCCAAACCACTGTATGTATGCTAAGTGGGTGCTCAGGACTGCGGTTGAAAGTGTCACACCAAGCAAATATTAAATTATTCATGTGCTAAGGAACTCTATGACACAGTGAATGAAAACCCAAACTCAATCCTGTGTCTATACAAGGGAAAGTAAAAGTTCCGACATAAACAACATTAACATATGAATTGATCAATGTTTTGATTGTTCTGTAAGAAAATTGCTCATTTAGTTATATTAATAATTGCCCTTCCTCGGCAAATGTGTGTGTGTGTGATCTGAGGATAATGCATTGTGAGAGAGTACAGAGGGAAAAAAGTGTGTGTGTGTGTGTGTGTGTGGGTGGGTGGGTGTGTGTGTGTGTGGGTGCCTATTCACAAATGTGTGTGCATGCGTTAGTGTGACAAGAACTGGTTTTGGCAGATGGAGACCTTTACCAAAATATAGCTGCTTACTGTAGCCTCTGTCTCACACACACACACACACACACACACACACACACGCACACACACACACAAACTCTCTGGATGCAACCGAACGACCCATTTTCATGAGTCAAGAGCCACATGGCAGAGCCTGCTAAATTATGCATGGGCAAAGAGGAGTCAATCAATCCCTAAGTCCTTATAAGCGAAGACTTACTCGAGCACCACACTGTGAAAACCAGGCCGCATTTTCGCTCCGAAATTGCCCTGTGTACTTAAGCACTGATTGATATGCACCTTCATAATTGCCGGAGCGAAAAAGTTAAATTAAGCGTTCATGAAAGGGCAGCGTTTTTGCAGCCGTTGGTAAAATGAAACCTCGCTCAAAATCAAACGCAAATGGGATGAAACAGTAACAGTAGCTCTTACACTGTTCCTCCTCCTTGTTGTCTTTTGTGTTTGCCCTTCCTATCCTGTTTGTTTGTGTGTGTCTGCCTGCCTGCCAGGATGCCTCTGTGCTCTGTGTGTGAGTGGGTGTCTTCTGGCTGTGCCTCTGTTTATTTACCCATCATGCAGTGCGGCGTCTCTGTGGCCACTTCCTGTTGTCCTTGTGTGGTTAACCTGGGAAGCTAATTAAACGCTCCTCACCTGGTTCCTCTAGGGGCGTTCGTCTTTTTGGGCATCTACGGGTTTCCTGCCAGATTGATCCGGTCACGCCCTGTCTGTTCTTTCACTGTTGTTTTGGGTTGGTTTTTTTTTCTGTATGATTTTGCTTAGAGTTATTGACCCAGTATAATTGACGACTGCAACTGCTACTAGACTGCAAACGTCTTACTTTTGGTTTTGCTGTTTCTCGGCTTAGCTGGACCAGGCTCTAATTTCTAGACAGACAGACAGATACACACACACACACACACACACACACACACAAACAAACACAGACGTTGTTTTTTTTAATTTATTTATTCATTTATTTAAGCCTCCATTTATTTATTTAGGACTAATTACATTAGATACAATTATATCACATTTCATTATACCCTTTATTGTCACATCAGTTTCTATCCCAAGCAGCAGCACGTGGAAACACAAGCAAGCACCCCCACCAAAGCATGACATCACAGGCATGACATAACACCACACAGAGAGCCTCCCACGCTGCTCAAACGCCTCTTCACAAGCACGTCTGTATCATCAGCGCAGTCTAAAAAGATGCTGTAAAGACATCCCTGTGGGTCTAATCTTGGCAAGGGATTCCCTGACAGCCAGGGCTCGCCTCTGCTTTATTTATCTCTCAGTTACTCAAATAGGGTCACATTACAAACCTCAAGGGAGGGAAAAATGCCCATGAGGAATTGTATGAGCATGTCTTTCCTCAGGGGGACAAACGGAAAGCAATTGTAAGGGGATTAATTGTTTGTCTTTTAGGATAGTTTGACTGGATTAATTTGAATCAGATGTCAAGTGAGATGCATTGTATAGAAACAGAATCTGTAATGGATGTGTTGAGATAAGAACTATCACTTTAAATGGCAAAAGGCACTCAGTATTGTGTAATTGATGGTCGAGGCAACACTTTTAAGTGTTTATTTGTATTGGACCGAGGGACTCTTTTAGCATAACCGGTTCAGTTGCATTTGATGCAGTAAGCGACTACAAATGGTAAATGAGCACAACTGTGTGACAGTTCTCAGATAAGGACACACCTGTCATTGAGTATATATTCTTTCATGTCATCGGATGTTGTGTATGCTTTCAACAGGTGAATAAAATTAGTCACTTTGCACAGAAACAAAGAATTTTGTTCAAGTTGTGTTTTTTTTCCAGAAATGTCTTTTTCATGTCATGTATTAGCCTGTAGTACACACATACACACGCACATACACACACATACACACAGAGAAACACACACACACACACACACACGCACACACACACAAACACACACACAGACATACACACACACACACACACGCACACAAACACACAGAAACACACACACACACACACACACACACACACACACACACACACACACACACACATACACACACACACACTGTCAGCTATCACTATCAGCCCCCCAGACAGCTCCGTCTGTCCCTGGTACACACTTCTGTGGAGCGTCAGCATCAGAAGTCCTGCTCACACACACACACACACACACACACACACACACACACGTCAGCATCAGAAGTCCTGTCAGGCCGCCCTGGCGTGGTTGTTTGCAGCAGGCAGAAGTAATTCCATCCTTACTCCGGGGCTTGTTGTGTTTTCTCACTACAATTATAATCTCTCTTGAAGTGGTAGTTGATGCTGAGTGTCGAACTAAAGTCAGAGAGAGAGAGAGTGAGAGAGAGAGAGAGAGTGAGAGAGAGAGAGAGAGAGAGAGAGAGAGAGAGAGAGAGGGAGGGAGAGAGAGATAGAATGAGTGACAGAGAAAGACAGAAAGAAAGGCAAAGAGAGAGAGAAAATGCGAAAGAGTGAGATAAGGAGAGAGCATGAGAATAAGAGAGAGAGAGAGAGAAAGAAAGAAAGAGAGAGAGAGAGAGGGCAAAGAAAGACAGAGAGAGCAAGAGAGGGAAAGAAAGACAGAAAAAGAGGGAGAGTGAGAGAAAGAGTACATAAGAGAGAGCAAGAGAGAGCGAAAGAGAGAGAGAAAGAGAAAGAGAGGGAGAGAGAAAGAGAGAGAGAGATGGAGAGAGAGTAAGAAAGAGAGAGAGAGCAAAAAAGAGAGAGAAAGAGAGCGAGATTCGCCCCAGCCCCACGAGCGTCCTGACCCAGTTTCCTGCTGCTTCTCCGGCCCGCTGTAGACTGGGAGTAAAAAGGGGAATAATGGGCCGAGTGTGTGTGGAGAGCATCTTAATGACCAGAGGAGAGGAGAGGAGAGGAGAGGGAGTATTGATGCTGTGGAGAGGAGAGGAGAGGAGAGGAGAGGAGGGTAGAAGAGAAGAGAGAGGACAGGAGAGAGAGGAGAGAGGAGAGGAGAGAAGAGGAGGGGAGAGGGAAGAGGAGAGGAGAGGAGGGGAGAGAAGGGGAGAGGAGGGGAGAGGAGAGGAGAGAAGAGGAGGGGAGAGGAGAGGAGAGGAGAGGAGGGGAGAGGGGAGAGGAGAGGAGAGGAGAGAAGAGGAGAGGAGGGGAGAAGAGAGGAGAGGGGCCTTGTAGCGCTGCGGGCCATTGTCTTGTCTTGTCGTGTCCTCTGCTGCGGTCGGCTTCCTATTGATACGCCACATGTAAGATGAAAATCTATATGCATTTAAGGGGGGGCACAGAGAAGATGTCTCTATTGCTTTTATGTGGAGAAACGGCATCTTTTGGTGGATTAAGTGCAGTGGAAAAAACAAAACGTTAGTGTTTGGTTACATAGCCCATGCATTAAGATATGCTATTATTGGACATATACATACAAACATCCATACATGCATGCATGTGTGCACACATGCATGCATACATACGGTTGTGCTCATAAGTTTACATACCGTGGCAGAATTGAGGATTTCTTAACCATTTTTCAGAGGGTCATTTGAATAGTTTATGTTGTCATAATGATTTAAAAAGTAAACACAGGTGTTTGACAATAAATGGCTTCAGCCAACACTATGAGTGAAAGAAAAGTTTTTGTTTGTCTATTTTTTTACACATACATACATACATACATACATACATACATACATACACAGTACATATTTACAATATACATGGATATACTATACAAATGCCAAATATGTGAAATAAATCATTTCACAGTGTAGAAAACAGGTCTATGTTCACTGCAAGCCTTGTAGGTTATTGTGAAGTAAGTAAAAACTTAAGTCCAGGCCAGTGCCAAAGCATAAATTACAGCAGCATGAGGACACCTCAACACAGTTTAACACTCTACCAAGTTAGAGACCAATCAATAACAGTTAATGTAAAGGCTTATATACATATACGTGAACTTTTTACACGAAAACTAAACTGGGCTTTAATTGTGCTGCCACATGAGTTCACCTGAAAAATGGCCAAAGTCACAATTTTTTTTAAGTTTCTCCCCCTATTGGTAATTGCATTGAAACTCCCAGTTTTCCTGTGAATACACAAGCATAGTATTGAGCTAGAAACATTTTAAAATAGCATTTACTTTTAAAATGAAATAAAAAATCAAACTTCTAAATTACATTTTCTTAGTGTCTGCATGTTGTGACGATGCCCGTTTTTTTCTCCCATGGAGTCCTCATGTATTAGCATGCAGATGGTTAAGCAGAGCCCAGCATTCAACACTGGTGCCTGGAGGAGTGTGAGCTGAGAATGGCACCACTGTCAGAGGAGCCAAGGAGCAGTCAGGCTGGGTGTGTGCTGCAACATGGAGGGCCAAACCCAGCCCAAGTGCATGGGAAGAGACCCAGACACTAAAGGAAAAAGAAGTTGTTAGGATGAGCAGGAATAATGATGATGATGATAATATAATAATATAATAATAATAATAATAATAACAACAATAATAATATCAACAATAATCATTGAATAAATAAATAAATAAATAAATATATTGAACATTTCTGTTACATAGCATGTAGATAATATTATCATTTTACCAGGACTCAAAGATTTTTTTTCTTTTTTTTACGGTCTTTCTGGTTCGCTAAATAGTTCTGGTGAAGAGATTATTATTATATATTATATTATATGTGATGATACAAAGATGGCTCTGTAGGTATACAGCCCTGATGGAGGTCAGATCAGTGTGGCAGTGGTCCTATGGTATCTGGATGGCCCTGGGTGCTTGTTTACACCCACCGGCAGCGGATAAGCTAAAAGGGCCTCAACTCGACCAGGTTAGACAGGTCAGCTGAGGACACAGCAGTCTGGGGCGTCTCTCTCTCTCTCTCGCTTTCTCTCTCTTTCAGTCTCTCTCTCTCTTTCTCTCTTTTAGTGTCTCTCTCTCTTTCAGTCTCTGTCTTTCTCTCTTTCTCTCTCTCTCTCTTTCAGTGTCTCTCTCTCTCTTTCTCTCTCTCTCTGTCTTTCTCTCTCTCTCTGTCTTTCTCTCTCTCTCTCTCTCTCTCTCTCTCGCTGTCTCTCTCTGTGTGAATAATTCCAGAAATACACCTTTGAATCAGGCCAGACATCTCTGTAAGCATCAGTCTGTGCCGAATCAAAACCAAGAGCCGCTATCAAGGCGCGGGTGCTTTGAAGCGGATGACCTTCCATTTGCCACGGCTATTCACTTTGGTCTGCGCTCACTCCGCTCTCTCCCCCCCGCTGAGACGCTATTTGTTTATTTAGAATCAGAATGTGATGGACGTCTCCGGAATGTACTTTATGTTCCAGAAGATAAACAAACTTGTATACACACGGTAAAGACTCTTACACAATAGAAGAAGCTCTTTTATAATGCATAGTGGTCACAGCGAAACACTAGATCAATACATCTCAAACTACTTTGTCATTAAACCCGATGAAATTATCAGAATAGAATACATTCTAATATATATGCAAATACAGTTCTGAGCTGATATGTCTCTTTTACTGTCTATGGCTGTTACTGAGAGGTTTACACACATACTAACTGGAAAACACAAAGTAAAGAATTCATGAGGAATTCAAATCATGAAGAATGAATGAGAATTTGTGAAAAAGAAGTGGAAAACCTTGAGTGATCTTGAGTTTTTCAGATTTCGTACACATTTGAACATGGAACCCTTAAATGCCTCTGGTTTAAGGGGATTTCGGGTGAAAGTATAAATACATTTAACACAAGATGAACTAGCTGTTGGCACCAAAGTATTTATACTGACACAGCTCCTTCATTCCTTGGTCATGAAGTTCTCTAAACTTCATCTAAAAAAAGACTTGTATTTTTTTTTCATAACCCGGTTTCCCAGTTTGGACAAAATCATAACTGTTGTCTTCGTCAAAAGTATTACAGAAGTTAAACCCAAACTACTACTAGTACTACTAGTAAAGAATCCGGTTGTTGGTTGCCAGTTTGGACAAAATCCCGGAATACTGCCAGCACTGTAGCAACCGACCTCCTACAGTAAGTGCAATCTCGAGCCCAACCCAGTGCATCATGGGACACGCAGGTCACACTACAATATTTACATGTACTAAGGCAAGTAGTTAACCAAGGATAGCACAAGCACAGGTACTAACCCAATAAGCATAGAGAGAGCACAAGCACATGTACTAACCCTAATAGGCATAGAGAGAGCACAAGAATATGTACTAACCCTAATAAGCATAGAGAGAGCACAAGAATATGTACTAACCCTAATAAGCATAGAGAGAGCACGAGCATATGTACTAACCCTAATAAGCATAGAGAGAGCACAAGAATATGTACTAACCCAATAAGCATAGAGAGAGCACAAGAATATGTACTAACCCAATAAGCATAGAGAGAGCACAAGAATATGTACTAACCCTAATAAGCATAGAGAGAGCACAAGAATATGTACTAACCCTAATAAGCATAGAGAGAGCACAAGAATATGTACTAACCCAATAAGCATAGAGAGAGCACAAGAATATGTACTAACCCTAATAAGCATAGAGAGAGCACGAGCATATGTACTAATGCAATCAGCATATGCGAGAACATGTGCCCTTGTGTTACTACTACTACTATTGATATGCAGAGTCAGGGGTAAACAGCACTCAAGCAGTTGCAATAGTTACTGTGCGAGAGAAAATGCACTAGCATCATAACTGGTATAGCAACCTTGTGCAGGAGGGCATTTAAGAGGTTGTGAATGACACATTAAGTGTTATTTTCTTATTATTTATGTCTGTATGTATATACTCTATGTCTGTATATGTACGCATGAATTTATTTATGTATTTATGTCTGTTTGTATTGATTTTATTTAGGAAAATGAGGGGGGGGGGGGGCATTGTAATATCCACCAATTTATATCTCGGCTATACATACATAAATAAATAAATGCCTGAAGGAAGGAAAGGAGGGGAGGAGAGGAAAGGCGGGGAGGAAAGGAGGGGAAGTGTAGTGTAGATTCGTCCAGGGCATACACAAAGGGTGTAACTTGATCTCTTTACAACCCAACGGGGGGAGAGCTGAGCACTCTCAGTGCTTTTCCTGGTGGAAGCTAACTCTGACACACATTTCCCTGACCTCGGGAAAAATGAAAAATGAACAGCCCATGGCCTGGCGTTGCCCTGGCACCTAGCACCTGGGGCCTGGGGCCTGGACATAACATTACATTACATTACATTACATTTAACAGACTCCCCCATCCCACAGTGACTCCTTCCAACTAGCCAGGAACAACACTCAGGCCACAGAGCTGCAGGGGATCCAGCGCTAAGTGTGGAGATCGGAACACCACAAAAATAGTCAGGAAGTGCATAGCAGGTGCAGGTGCAGAGTAGGTTGTAGGTGTTAGGAGTTGTTCATGTCCAAACTGTTGTCCAAACTGTTTTATTTATGGACCTCCTAGTCAATCCCAGCCCCGGCAGATGGGCTCCCATGAGGGCTGCCGTGGTTCTGCCTGAGGTTTCTTCCTATACTTAAATAATCCAATGCAACAAAACAGCGAGTTTTTCCTCACCCCTGTCGCCCCTATGGACACCTATGGACAAATGTTGTCTTGTGTTTGTCCTGCCAAACTGTTGAAGCACCTGGAGCTACATTTTGTATGAATTATGCTATACAAAAACAGTTTATTATTATTATTGTTATTACTATTAATAATAATAATAATAATAATAACAATAATAATAATAATAATAATATATGTCTGTTTGTCCATTGTTAGGATAGGTTAGGCCACATGGTAAGAAATGTACTGATTTGTAGGCGGAGCTTCAGGGATGTCACTACCTGTGGCTAATTGGTTAAGTGCACACCTGTCCTTCAATCAGCACACACACTGAATGGCCTGCTGCTGGAGCAGGGCCTTGGTTTTCTCCCTCTTCATTTTTGCCACTTGTGTGTCGTGGCATTTTGTGCAACTGTTTCCCCCCATTCTTTGTTTGGATTTATAACACCTTCCAAGAAAAACCTGAACGAAAACCTAAGCTGATGCTTGATCTGGTCAAGACGGAGCTATACAGGGCAGTGGGAGCCACAGGTAAGTGACCTCTCTTACTGGAGCTCTGCCAAGCTGACACAGAGACATTACAACCACACGTTAGGTCTTATTTCCACGTCTGCACATCATGTAGAGTCAGTGCTGTGGGTTTGGACTTTCTGTTTTATGTTACGTTGTGGCTGAGGACCAGTTAAGAGTTTACCCCGAGACACTGTCCTTGTGTTTCCATGCTGGGCCATGCTGGGCTTTCCTGTTTATCCCCCCTTATGGGTGGTCCTGTTTTACTTTCATTGCATTGGATGGTGTCCGTTCAGACTGAATCTGTTTGCCTTTTTGTCATATAGCATGCAGTTTGTTGTATCATAAATATGGCGGTTTATCTCAGCTAGTTGAATTAAGTGACTCTTGTCAATGTGATTTTATCGACGTGAGCAAACAGTGCTCTGCATCTTACTACATTGCACACACTCACTTTCAGGCAATTACTGTAAGACACTCAAATTAGAAAAACACAGCAATTAAACTGATTTTGTGACTGACACTCTGTCGCTTACATCGTACACAGTTTAGACACAGTCTTATGGGTCTAGCCTAGTCTATTTGCCTTTTTGTCATATAGCATACAGTCAATATATCATAAAATGCCAGTTCATCTCAGCTAGTTGAGTCAAGTGGCTCTTGTGAAAGGGATGGACGTGAGCAACAAGAATGAAAATATAAAGAATGGACGTTTGAAACACCTTTTGCTCTAAACGGCACTCTGCATCTTACTACATTGCACACTCTGACCTGCAGGCAATTACTGTAGGCCCTCAAATTAGAAAAAAATGAAATTAAACTAATTTTGTGACTGACACTCTGTCTCTTACATCACACACGCAGTTTAGACATACAGTAGTGTAATGGGTCTAGCCTAGTCAATGAGACTCTCAGCCGGATGCCTTTGTCTTTGACAGATCACAGCGCCGAGTTTTGACATAAAGCTCAGAACATGAAACCATATGTCCTGTCAAGGCTCAATGTTGAGACGATGAAATTCAATCAAGGCGGGGGTGGGGTGGTGTGGGTAGGGGTGTGGGGGGTTTGGGGGGTGCGGGTTGTGCGGGTGTGGGTGTGTACAGTCGCCCCCGCCCTTAGACAGGGGAAGGGGACAGGAAAGGTCAAACAAATAGAGATTTAATCACAGGCAGCGCATGGTATCCATCAAAGTTTACATTGATGGGCCACAATCTGATATTTCTATCGGATTTTCATCAGCTCTTGTCAATAGTCCGTCCGCTTTGTTGTGATCGTTTCATTCGCTGACCTTTTGTCAAGAACATTTCAATTGTCTCAATTTGATTTTTTTTTTTTGTTCCCAAGTGAAAGTGTGCTCAATGTCTTTTATGATTAGTGGCCTTGCCTTGTCTCGTCTTGTCTGCTGTGCGAGGCAACCGTACAATCACTACTGTTAGTAGGTCTGTGATTTAGGAAGGTGAAAGCATGGCAGATGTTTACATTTTAATATTGGGACATTGCGACAAAGTAAAACACCACACTTGACTAATATACACATGTTATGCTGTGCTCAATGTCTTTTATGATTAGTGGCCTCGTCTCGTCTCATCTGCCGTACGAGGCAACAGCACAATGACTACTGTAGGTCTGTGATTTAGGAAGGTGAAAGCATGGCAGATGTTTACATTTTGATATTGAGACATTGGGATAGACAGGGACACATGCAAACACACCCACACACAGACACTTGCATGTGCATACACAGACACACAGACACACACACACACACACACACACACAGACAAATGCACCTCCACACACACACACACACACACACACTAACACACAAACACCCCCCACCCAAACAGACACAGTCCCAATAAAAGAAACAAAAAAACAATATTTTTTAAATGTACTGTAGTGTGCATTAATACAAACATTTGTTTCCAAAAAGCTTTGCTAAGCAGAAGAGACAGTCATGCATTTGCTGTTGTGTTCAGGTTAACCCTGAAGTCAAGACTAGACCACACCACACACACACACACACACACTACCAATCAATACCGACTGCAGCACAACAGAAGCATGACCTCGCCATCTTAACCAAGGCATTGAAGAGAGACGTAGCGACATTATTAAAAAAGGGGTGTGTGTGTGTGTGTTTGGGGGGGGGGGGGTGGTGGCAAAAGAAAAGAGAAAGAGAGAGAGAGAGAGAGAGAGAGAGAGAGAGAGGGAGGGAGGGAGGGAGGATAAGAAGGATCCATTTACACACACTCAGCCAAGCGACCTCAGAAAGTGCCCCGTTTTCATATTTTCTTTCCTTTTTATCCCTCCTGCTGTAAACATTAATGTGGGCTCATCTTTCAATGAGGGGGGGTGTTTGGGGGGGGGTGCAAGACCGGTGTGTGTGGATCGGTGAGGGGGGGGTCAAGTATGGACAGGTAAAAAAGATGGACATCAGCAGGTGTGGTCAGTGTGAACCCAGGAGAGTCTGGTGAAATGTGAGAGATCCTTCAGCCTTCACAAGCGATGCGTTACTACCTACCTTCAGAAATTGCTCCTTTGGGGTTGTATTGCTGTGGTGTGTGTGTGTGTGTGTGTGTGTGTGTGTGTGTGTGTGTGTGTGTGTTTGTGTGTCTGTCAGTCTGCCTGTCTGTATTCTTTGTCTGTCTGCCTGTCAGTCTGTGGATGTGTCTGTGGGTATGGCTGTGTGTGTGTGTGTGTGTGTGTGTGTGTGTGTGTGTGTGTGTGTGTGTGTGGAGGGAGAAAAGTCATGTCTCTTCGGTGCTTTTGTGTACATTTCAGCAAGTGCAGAGTAACAAAGAGAAACCAAGAAGGTGCTAGAAAGAGTCTGCTAAAGGGAGCACTGCTGAAATAGATAGAAAAAAGAGAGGGAGGCACAAGAAGAGAAAAAGAAAAAAGAGAGAGAGAGGGAGAAGGAGAAGGAGAGAGAGGAAGTTAAAAATAAAACCCAAACCTGGCCAACCCTTAGGGTGCCATGCTTACAGAAACAATATTAAAAAAAAAACAGCCTCCTTCCAACTCATCTCTCACCAGACCCACACGCAAATAAATATAGCCGACCAGCAGGCTGCACAAAACAAAACACCACACTTGACTAATATAGACATGTTATGCTGCAATGGCTCCAGTGTTACAGCTTCAAGCACCAGAACATAGCAGAGCAGAGCTGCACAGCGTTTTGTGGGCCACCTATACAAATGGACCCCCCAACACACATATATATGCACACACGCACGCACACACACACACACACACACACATGCACGCGCACACACACACATGCACACACACACACACACATACGCACACACACACACATACACACAAATGTCTGAAAGGCCACAGAGTTCTAGTATGAAGGGAGGATCAAGCAAGCAATACAGATGTAAATTTGTGTGAATTTTAATATAACAAACGTGGACAGCAAAAGCAGTTATATTTTGATGTTTACCACTTCGCTGTCAGTCAAAAGTTCCTCTTCTGTCCCTTAAACCCGTTGAATAACACATGCACATAGTGAGGTACACAAACATGGACGCTAATATTTCTACACACCCTGATATATATACCCTTTTTTTAGCCCGTGCATGTAAATACTTTCTGAAATGTCACATGGGGGCCCTGTGGTTGTCTGTGGTAGTCCCCAAATGGTGGAATGACCTACCAGTCTGCGACAAGAACAGCAACATCCCTTTCTACCTTCAAAAAGCTTGTAAAAACCCTTCTCTTCTGAGACTGCTTCCCTTCCTAACAAAACTAACAATCACTAAACCAACTCTCTCTTTCCTTGTCCCAATGTGGGAGTATGTATGTCTGCAGTGTGCCTGCTCTGGGAAACGTATTCAGGCACATGCACCTCCCCTGTATGTATAAAGGTTGCCTGCTTACTCTGTGTTCCTTTACACATCTGTCAGCTTACTGTGTGTCCTCCTTTTTGTAAGGTGCTTTGGATAAAAGCATCTGCCAAATGCAATGTAATGTAATGTAATAACGTAATGTGGACCCCAAAAGGTTTCTGGATGATCACTTCGCCTTGTGTACCCCGCCTTGTGTGTGTGTTTTTTTTTTTTTCTTAGATCATGTGCACCACCAAATATTTTGGCTTGATTTTGTGTGTGTTTTTTTTTCTTTCTGTGACCTCAATATTTCTTGCAAAATAACTAGGCCATGAGAAAACCACTGATTTCCGCAAGATCGCTGTAGCTTTTAAAAGAGGGTTATGACTGCTGCACTGTAATGGCTGAGACTGAACTAAACATTGGGACAGGAGGTGACACCTTTGATGTGGACGTGATCTTTAACCCATCTACAGTGTATTAGTGTTTCTGAAGGTTTTTCCCCATCTGAGGCTAACAGAGCTACAGTATGTAGATGTAAATGTAATGGTGCAGCATCACAGCCCCAAGTAGGGAATGGCATAAAGATGATTCACATGTTGATGTAAATGCACTGTGCATAGCATTGGCAACGTAAGAAACATGAAAGAAATAATATGTTACACAACTCCTCGTGGACCACTTGGGATTTCTTGCATACCACCAGTGGTCCATGGACCGCACTTTGAGAAACACTGCTCAATATCTATCCATTGCTCTCAATGGATTTGTGTGGTATTCATGGTTGGCAAATTGAATAGGAGGAGGACTCAAGTCAGTCCTTGAACTGATATTGTATGAGAAAGAAGAAACCTGTGTATATATGTCCACATATTAAGATTTTAAAAGAATAACATCTCTGCTTGTCCATCTACTGTAAGCATGTAGATTTGAAAAAAAAAAATAACACAAGTTCAACACATCATGATTTATTGACATGACGTCGAGTATAACACAAGCTGTGAAAACAATAAAAGATGAATACTTTAGGTTGCCTCTCACATTTCGCCTCCAGTGCCTGTGGTGTTCAAGTGGTGCGGCCCGAAAAATGAAACCGTACATCACAAAATGAATGGGAATAAAGATCCACTGTACTGTACTGTACATCCCCATGGTACCGTCTGAAATTGCAATGTATGAGCGGCGCTCCAGAATCAATTATTAACCACATTACTCTCTCCCCGACATCGTCCTGTGCGCACAGGTAGGGCCAAGAAGCACTGGCTTTGACAAAATTACAGGATATACAATATCACATCAGCTGACCTCATCATATCATATCAAAAGTCTGGCAAGCTTCCCCCTGCTCCGTATCGCCCTTCTCCTTTCCTCTCCTCTCTTCTCTTTTTTTGCGCCTCCCTTCATCTTCATTTTCCTCTTACTTTCTGATCTCTCCGTCCGGTGTCCAGGCTGGGTGAATCTCAGGTGTCTCCCCTGGGAGATCTCCACACCCCCCCCCCCCCCCCCCCCCCCCGCACCCCCCACACACACACCCTCCATCACCTGAGCAGCCACCACCTAGACTGACACGCGCACGCCTGGCCAGGTAATCTGATGCTGTGAAAAGCGAAAGGCAACAAAGCTAGAAAGCCAGGGGTTTTTATTTCGTGGGCTAATACAATTCTGACTGAATGCAACAAATGCACTGGGATGCAATAAAATGTCTGCATCAAATGCAATACAAGATATCTTTCCACACTGCACGTTAGAATAAATTACTACGCACTGATCACAATGCTGATGTTTAACCTTTAGGTAACACTTTATTTGAAGGTGAATACATAAGGGTGAACATGAGTCCTTTATAAACATGAGTGTGTTAGAAAGTCACTTTTAAACTTTTTAACTGGGTGCTGAATTCCACATGAAGTATAATATCCTGAAGAAGCAAAGGACAGCACTCTCAGATTTTAAAACTTTTAATCGCCCACCAGACGTTTCGGGCTAACCACCCTTCTTCAGCGTGTAATGCCATTGGGCATCCGGTGGGCGATTAAAAGTTTTAAAATCTGAGAGTGCTGTCCTTTGCTCCTTTATAAACATGACATGAGGCATACATGACCATTAATGACACTTTAATTATGTTTATGACTCCTGTCATTAGGTGCCATTAGTTTTTTTTGTGATGTTAAGTTGGTATTTTCTGGGATGCATGTATATAATGTATATTACATCATGTTTCTAACATGCTCACGGCACTTATGTAGACACCTCCAAATAAAGTGTTACCAACATTCATTTTACCAAGCAAGACATTAAAAATAGTTGATAATTTATAGTAACAGCCAAAGGAATACCAGAGCCACATGTGTCTGATACCCATGAGTCTATATATATATTACGTTATTACCAGCAATTGCTAACTAGTAATTCAGCCATGTCCTATGTACTTGTAAGCCTTTTCTACTAACTAGTTTACAACTGGAACACATATTTCTGCACTAATTCAGCCTTTTCCGTCAATAACTACTATATATATATATTCTGCACCAGTACCAGTTATCTAGTAAGGGCCAAAATATGTGTTCAGTGCTTTAAATACCCACATTAAATAAATGGCCAACTGGAGCTGTGTGGCTCTGCTCTGCTCTGGTCCCTGAGGCCCCTGAGGCCTGTGCCTGATACCCAGGAGTGTGATGGGCAGCAGGCTGTGTAAGCAGCCCAGGGACCCAGGGACCTTCCTGTCTGTCCTCCCCAGAGTCCGAGTCCAACACTCGCCACCTTACCAGCACTCAGTCTTTCTTGGCTGCTTTTCCACTGTGTTTTTGTCAAGCTGTAAATCCTGTGATTTGAGTGTATGTTCTGTGTGTTTTGGCTGCTTTTTCCACTGTGTTTTCGTCAAGCTGTAAATCCTGTGATTTGAGTCTATGTTCTGTGTGTTTTGGCATTTTTTCACTGTGTTTTTGACAGGTGTTTATTCTGTGATTTGAATCTATGTTCTGTGTGTCTTGGCATTTTTTCCACTGTGTTTTTGTCAAGCATAAATCCTGTGATTTGAGTCTATGTTCTGTGTGTCTTGGCTGCATTTCCACTCTGTTTTTATTAAGCTTTTATCCTGTGATTTGAGTCTATGTTCTGTGTGTCTTGGTGTTTTTTTGCCACTGAGGTTTTGTCAAGCATTTATTCTGTGATTTTAGTCTATTCTGTCTGCCTTGGCTGGATTTCCACTATGTTTTTGTCAAGTGTTTTTCCTGTGATTTGAGTCTATGTTCTGATTTTATGTATATCACTTACTTTTCATTTTGCATCTATTTTTTTCATGCACATCTTTTCGTGTTGCTTCCATTTATATAAAAAGCGCATTCAACATCCTTTGTTTATACCACAGATTGGCAAAATCTCCCATTACAGTGCCTTCTTTTAGAATGTCAGTCAATGTTTGACTTATACACATACACTCTAGTGGTGTGGTGGTAAGACAAAAGGTGGGTAAACCGTATGCAGAGCAGTAAAAATGTAAAAAAAGTAATATCCTTAACATTAGCAATCACGAAAAAGAAGTGTAAATGCTGTTTTTTTGTCATTTTAGATGACACTAGTGTGTAAAATGCCACTTATGCTTTACTGTTTTACCCTTCACTACACCAATGACGATTCTTCTTCATGGACATTCTTCTTCTTCGTCTTTTCCTTCTTCTTCTTCTTTTTTTTCTTCTTCTTTTTCTTCTGTTTCTTCTTAGTAGAGATTTTTCTTCTTTTTCTTCTTCTTCTTTTGTTGACTTTTGTACATTTCCCTTGTGTGAATATTGTGTGTCACACTAAACCTTCAACAGAAAGAATGGTAGCATCCCAGTCCTTGACCAACCTTCAAGGAGGAGAAAAGAAAAAAAGAAATCCTCATTTGATGTTTATGTTCCTTATATAGGCAGAAAAAGCAGAGAAAGTCTTATTTTTGAGGGACAGACCTGCTCCTGGACAACACATGAAGGATGAAACATTAAGAAAAAACATTTCTGCAGACCTCGACACCACACTAATGTTCAAGGACATTGTCACACAAGGCTGGAACTTTGTTTAAAGTTGTTGAAGTCAAGCTGCATAGCTTAAAACCACTGCTGCATCTCTTCTTTCATCATTTTATATTTATTTTCACAGTTTTATTGGCCAAGAACACTTACGCATACTGTACAAGGAAATTGACTCTGGCATATGTTGGCTGTCTATACATTCACCATATCAATATGTAGTAGTGTACACATAATGCAATATACAGTACAATACAATAAATGCAATACAGTAGACAAATAGAAATATGTAGACTCATACTGTAAAATAGAAATATGTAGACTCATACTGTACAATAGAGACACCAACACAACAACAGAGACACAACAACTTCAACCTTGGCAGTGCACCCACTCATGTTATAAGCGAGACACCTACAGTAGCAAACAGGAGGTCAGTCAGAAAGCTTCTTCAACAGTTAAGATAGACAGATAGGGTGAGATAGACAGAGAGACAGGCAGACAGACAGACAGACAGACATTAGTTGCATTTAAAGATTGATAGACAGGCAGGTGAGAAAAAAATGAGGGATGAAAAAGATGAGGGATAAAAAAGGTCAAGGATGAATTGTTGAGAAAAAAAACATTCATACAGACTTCTCCTCCACACACTGTTCTGTCCACTGCTCCTACACACACTCCACTCTCTGCCTGCTGAGGGTAGTTTTGACAAAATGCCCCTGTCTCTCTCTTTCTGCCTCCGCTTTTTCGCTTTCTGGGCTGGATGCCTACAGCCAGCTCCCCCTGAGATCCCCCCGCCCCCCTCACGATCCTCCGCCAGTCAACCCGATTTACAACAATTTGTCTGAGTAAAGGGGACAAAAGCGACATCTCATACCGGAATTATTATGGCCGGTACAAAAGATTTTTCAGCTAAATAGGATATCACATTTGCAGCTTTTGTAATACCATTGTAGTCACTTTGCCAGTTGTACACATATCTTTTGCCACATTATAATGGAGTTTTATTCATTTTTACTGGGAGTATGCAGTCCCATTGCTATTCACCAACAAGATCTCTGCACAGCAGCTTTGGCCCTCCTGCTAAACTTTCTAACTTGACAGTAGGCCCTTGACTAAGCACATTGACTACACAGCGAACATCATAGAACTTCATACATTCAACAATACATTTAATTGTGCTGCACTGACAAAACATAGATCAAAATTGTAATTAACATGCCAATTAGTGTCAGTGTGCAGGTGTAGTATTGAAACCAATAACAATGGAACCTAAACTAATAGAATGTCAAGGACGGAATGTGATGCCCTTTGTTGAAGGCAGTGTGTGGAGCTTATCCCTGACCTGAACTACTTTGTAATATGGTGTCCTGCATCTGACCATTGCCTTAACATTTGATTCCTTACATGGTGAACTCAATAGATTCTCCAATAGGCTATAGAGTCTGAGCGGTTGGGTGAGTGAAAATACAGAGCATAGCTTGCAGGTCGGGTAATTCAAATTCTCCCTTGACTCCCAACCAAAAGCTAGTCTAGGTTATACTGAGTTTGAGGTGAATATAGGTTAGGATATACTCAGTTTGAGTTGAGTTGGTGAGTGTGTTTTCTTTGATTTGTTTTTCTATTTGTACATTTTTGTTTCAATGTTCACATATATTTCTTTATTTAAAATGTTTGTGTCATCCCAAATGTTCACAACTGTAATGTTTTGTACTGTACATTCACAAAAAAATGACCTCCTACTAAGAATCATCCCCTACCAAAATACTTCCATTGCAGTGGACCCAAAGCGGTCAAAAAAAAAAAAAACTGCTGGAGAAAGCTCACTAGCATTTGTTTGCTAAATTGAATGTGCCTGAGGTCTACAGATTCAGTCAGTGCATGGATCCACCGCCGAGCAAGTTCCTCCTCGCAGGGTTAAGTCAGGTTAGCTGGGTGAAGTTAAAAAGGAGAACAGAGATGTCAGAATGTTCTGTCAGCCATCAAACTAGGCAGAAACATAAGCTCAGACATGGAGGGATAGGTTGGGAGGTGTTGATCACAAAAAGAGAGAGAGGTGCGGTGGGGTTGCCTGAGGTGAGGTGAGGTGAAAAAAAGATAGAGAAGTGAGATGTGAAATATACAGAGCGAAATGGAGATGGAGAGAAAGATAGATGGGGGGGAGGGATGGAGATACAGAGAAAACGAGTAGGAGGAAGAAAAAGAACAAGTGTAGAAATGTAAAAGTAAGGAGGAGAAACAGAGAAAAGCTGGTTAGAAAGAAAGAAAGAAAAAAAGAAAGAGAGAGAGAGAGAAAACAGAATGGGAAACAGAAACCGAGACATTGGGGAAAGAGAATCTTGAGTATCTAAGCTGACTGGGGTAAGATCACGTTCAGACGTACTGGATGACCAGTTCTCACTAGCGCCTCTATTGATTTTAACAGGCCTCGTGTGAAAAGACAGTCTTGTTTAATTATTCCACTGTATACCCTTCACTAATACCCTCTCTCTAGCCTTGGGTGAGGGCTCTCCTCTCCTCTCCTCTTCCTTTCACCCAGTGGTTCAACCAGCAGTCAAGGCTTAGCCAACACTTCTGGCCCATACCACTCACCCATGCTATTTTAAGTAGGCCTAAGTGAGTGTGTGTGTGTGTGTGTGTGTGTGTGTGTGTGTGTGTGTGTGTGTGTGTGTGTTTGTGTGTGTGTTGGGGGTGGGGGAGGGGGGGGGTGGTATTGCCAACTTTAATTAACCTTTACTGGTCGACTCATGCCCAGTTGTCAATCACAGGTGTAACACTTCACCAAGCAAGATGTAATGGTAAATTGTGTGGGAGTGTGTGGTCTACTTTGGCAGGAAAATAATAAAATGAATAAATAAAAAAATAAAATAAAGGATGTGTCAGTGGGAGCTTAGATGGAAATGGCTCCATTGTGGTTGTGAAGCGTGAAATGTGCTTGTTTTGCTGATTATCAGGGATCACTAAAGGCTAGGCTAAAGGCTTCATTTAATTTGTGCCCTGCGCTGCGGATGGTTCATAGCTCCCTGTTGACATGGGCTGCCCATGGCCTGCTCTGTCCATCGATACAGAGCCTCCTTGCACACATTAAAATATGCACGTTAGGCATAAACAATGGCTTAAAAATATGCAGATATCTTTAGCACTGTGATAAAAAAGATCATGGTGATACTTAAACACACTGTAACATGATGTTGTAATAATAGACTGCAATATTACACTGTAAGAGTATATTTATTTTCTGTTTGCAGTCTTGGTGTCACCAAGATCTGCATTATTACAGTATTTGATACGGATTTCATTTGTATGGATTTATTAACTTATATATTATCTTTTTTATTATTGTAAATTCTTGGTATGTGACCGATATAACAAACGATATAATAGTTTTCTCTGTGTCATAACATATTGCCCTTATATCAGTTTAGTCACTGAATACATATTCCAACTGTTTGTTTTTGTTTCCCCTGTTGTTTTGTTTTTTTTCCCCTTAAGTTATTTTCAGTTGACTGTTTTATGTTTCTGTGTCTTTCTTGTTTTGAGACATGGAAAGGGCTTTGGTCGGGTTTCTTTCTAAGATGTTCCCACCCCCATCACTGTCAGCCTGGGTGCAGACGGTGGTGGCGGTAGTGGTGATGGTGGCGGTGGTGGTGGTGGTGGTGATGGTGGACTGACTGACTGAAAGAGTGGCTGGCTAGCGGGCTAAGTCCTCCCAGAGGCCAGGCTGCTTAGCACCGGAGCCCAGACACCCCCAAACACCACACACACACACGCACGCACACACACACACACACACACACACACACACACACACACACACACACACACATCCAGACAGACACACACACCTACACACATACACACAGACACACAGATACATACACACAGACACACAGACACACACACACACACACACACACATAGGCAGACAGACAGGTGCCGAGAGGGGTTACACAACCCTGGCTGCCCTGCTCTTCTCCTCCTCAGCACGGCCACATTATTCAACAACGCCCACACGCTTGTCCCTCCTGGAGAGAGAGAGAGAGAGGGAGAGAAAGGGAGACAGAAAGAGAAAAATAGAGTGAGAGAGATAATACTTAGACAGAGGGAAAGAAATAGTGAGAGAGAGAAAAAGAATGAGAGAGAGAAAGATGCAGGCAGAGAGAGAGACACAGAGAGAGAGAGAGAGAGAAATAGAAAGAGAGAGAAACAGAGAGAGAGAGAAATAGAAAGAGAAAGAAACCGAGTGATAGAGAGAAATAGAAAGAGAGACAAAGAGAGAGAGAGACAAATAGAAAGAGAGAGAAACGGAGAGAGAAATAAAGTGAGCGATAGAAATATAATGATAGAGACAGAGAAAGAGAGGAGGAAGATAAAGAAAGGGAGTGCAAGGGCTTCTCCCAAAGTGTGTGTGAGACAGAGTGGGAGCACAGAACTGAGAAGCGAGAGAGAGAGAGAGAGAGAGAGAGAGAGAGAGAGAGAGAGAAATAGAGTGAGAGAGAGAGCTAACAGTGTTTATATTGGAGCACCAATAAAAACCATGTGAAAGGTTGGTGTTGTTATTTTGGGGAAAGGGTGGCCATTGCACAGCACTGGATGATCTCAAACAACAGCAACACCTCCCACGGATGAGCCAAAGAAAACTGGAGTAGAGATAGAGTAGAGATACTTTATTTACCCCGAAGGAAATTACGGTGGCTAGTTGCTATTCCTCCTCTCCATTCATACAGCATACAGTAAGCATTGCACCTCATGGACAATTTATAGCCATCCATATCACCACCAGCCTACATCCCCCCAATGCACATTTTACTTCACCATAGTCATACCACAGAGTTTATTTATCCAGAAGGAATAAGAATGGCAATTATGGTGGCTAGTTGCTATTCGCCCTCTCCATTCATAAGCATTGCTCCTCATGGGCAATATATAGCCATACCACCAGCCCATTTTAGTCCACCATAGTCGTACCACAGAGTTGAAGGATGATTAATATTACTGCTCTAGGATAACAATATACATTTTCAGTCCGGATATCTAGACGGTTATTCATCGCATGGTCGATTTATCTCTGTTGAACAAGCAGGGCAAAGGGAGCTGGTTAAATAATTGCTCAAACCAGCTGAACAAAAAACATAAAAAACAAAAAAAAACATTTTCTGTGTGCTGTATCAGCACAATGTTTACCAAAGGACGGTTTCTTTGTTTCACTTTTGGGAATAACAAATACTGTACACAGCAAAAATAGGACAGTTTAAATTTTATGGTTAAACATTTTAGAGTTGATTTTTAACTCCTAAAGTGTAACTTCAACATTTTCGGAATTAAATTATGTCCAGAGTCAGGGTTATTTTTAAGTGTTAATTTAACTCTGAAAAGTGTGGAGCTGTATAAACTCTCGAATGTGTTAAAATCAACTCTGTGGGAGTCAATTCAACACTGGTCTTTTTGCTGTGTACTTCCAGTATGTCTGGCACACTGTGGGTCTCTCCTGCTGTGTGCTTGTCAACTTACATTGTCAACCTCACAAATGTGTGAAGAGGAGTGGTGTTAGCATCATACATGTTAGCCCTTCCTGTAAAGGCATGAAGAGTGTCAAAGCATTGCTTGCTTCTTTTATGCGCAATGAAAAGTTTTTAACATATTTAAAACCAACTCCATGGGAATCAATTCAACGCTGGTCTTTTTGCTGTATATAACCAGTATGTCTGCCACACTGTGGGTCTCTCCTGCTGTGTGCTTGTCTACTTACATGTACTAACCTCACAAATCTGTGAAGAGCAGTGTGTTGGCCACACAAATGTGTAGAGAGTAGTGGTGTTAGCATCATACATGTTAGCCCTTCCTAAAGGCAAGAAGAGTGTCAAAGCATTGCTTGCTTCTTTTATGCGCAATGAGAAGTTTTTAACATATTTAAAACCAACTCTGCTGTGTACTTGTCAACTTACTCGCCTCACAAATGTGTGAAGAGGAGTGGTGTTACCCTGAAAAATGAGTGTGTTAGCCTTACAAATGTGTGAGGAAGAGAGCAAAGCAAATTCTATAGTGTTAAATCAACTCTGACCGTGTCAGTTTTGTCACTATACCAGTGTTTATTTTGTCCCAATCTTTGCAGTGTTAATTTAACACTCCTCCCTTACATATTTGACTCCTTAACAGTTAAATCAACTTTTTGCAGTGTAATTTGAACTTGTATTTTACACTTACACTCGTAAATCAATACTTTTGCTGAACACTGTGAAATTAACTCTGAGGATTTTGCTGTGTGGTGTAAGCCTCACAAATGTGTATAAAGAAGTGGTGTTACCCTTA
>CM059284.1:7236697-7241697 GCA_030347295.1 Setipinna tenuifilis | reverse complement strand
CACAGTCACAGATGGTCCCTTGCTCTTTAACTCTCCGTCCATCTCACTCACACACACACACACTCACAATCGCACTTTCACACACACACATACAGACATACAGACATACACACACACACACACACACACACACACACACACACACACACACACACACACACATGCACACACACACACTCTTACACTCAACCCACTCTCTCCCTTGCTCTTTTGCTCTCCCTCATCTCTTACTTTACCCTGTAACTTTCATTGCCCCTACAACACACAACACAGCAGTTCTACACTCTCTCTAAACTACAGCGGTTCTTACACTTATCCTTCCTGCACCTTGTCCACAATTCCCTTTCACCTCTGTCTGTCTCTCCCACTTCCTCTCGCTCTCTCTCTCTCTCTCTCTCTGTCTCTCTCTCTCTCTCTCTCTCTCTCTCTCTCTCTCTATCTCCCTTTCTCTCTCTCCCTCCCTTTCTCTCTCTGTTTTGCCTAACTTTCTTTCTCTGTTTCTCTCTCTGCCCCCTTTCTCTCTCTCTGTCTCTGTCTCTCACTCTCTCTCCATGTCTCCCTCTCTCCATTTCTCTCTCTATCTCTCTGCCTGTGTCTCTCACTCTCTTTCCCTTCCTCACACTCCTCCTTTCTTCCGCCTCCCCTGTTCCGTGCCCTAGTCCTTCACCGTTTGCTCAATTGGTGATGCTCCACACAATTAAGCTGGCCTTCTAGCGGGCCAATCGCACACTGACATTTTTGTCTTCCAGTTCAGCAACCCCTTCTTCCCAAAGGGATCTATTAAGTTATGGCATTCTGGGAGAGAGAGAGTGAAAGAAAGAGAGAGGGAGCGAAAGAATAAGGGAGAGCGAGAGGGAAAGAGAGATAGAGTGAGTGGAAGAGAGATAGAAAGTGAAAGAAGGAAATAAAAAGAGAGTTAGAGTGAGGGAGAGGGAGATAGTGAGGGAGTGAAAGACAGTAGGGAAAAGAAAAGAAAAAAGAAAAAAAAAGAGAAAGAGAAAGCCAGAGAGAGAAGTGGGGAAGGAAGGAAGGAAGAAAGAAAGAGCAATAAATATATAGAGGGGATGTAACACCAAAAGGAAAGCGAGAGATAGGGAAAAAAGAGTAGACTGAGAAAGAGAAATAGCAAGAGACAGAAAGTATGTGTGTGTGTGTGTGTGTGTGTGTGTGTGTGTGTGTGTGTGTGTGAGAGAGAGAGAGAGAGAGAGAGAGAGAGAGAGAGAGAGAGCAAGAGACAGAGACACACACACACTCACACACACACACAGAAGAGGCAGGGAAGTACCCAGTGGATTAGGGGATCAATACCGTAGGGAGGCATTAAAAGAGAGCCATTCACACACTGATGAGGGACTACAGAGGAGCGACTGGGGCATCAGAGGGGTTGCAGTCACCCTTTTTATTGATCCCCGCTCACCTGGCAACCACCACACTCAACCTTTTTATTGATCCTTCCATACCTGGCAACCACCACACTCAACCTTTTTATTGATTCTTCCATACCTGGCAACCACCACACAGCTCTGTGCTATGGGCTGTGGGCTGTGGGCTATGGGCTGTAAGGTTGTAGGCTACGCCTATACTCACAGGTCCATGTGGATACTTCATGTGGATACTCGGTCGGGGCCACAGGCTGTGCTCATGCCTACACAGAGGCTACATGTATGTTCAGACTGCAGCCTGAAGTGACCCAAATTCCCTTTTTTTTTTGCCCCTGGGCGACCTGTATCTGATCTTTCACCAAGAAAATCCGAATTGAGCATTAAGCCCTGCAGTGAATGTAGCCAGACATGTGGGCGCTTTAAGGTGGTAGGCTACACCCATGCTAAGGCCTGCGCAGAGAGATTGCAGGGTGTGTGTGTGGGTACGTGTGTGGGTGTGTGTATGCATGTGTGTGTGTAGGTGAGTGTGTTATGAGGTGTGTGTGTGTGTGTGGGGGGGGGGGGGGGTGCTGAGTTGCCCAGAGAGATTACAGGGCCCCTGAAAAGATGCAGTTATTGGGGGCACCCCCCCCCCCCCAAAAAAAAAAAAAAAACAACATGGCAAGCATACTGAATTAACAATAAGGAACCTGAAATGTGTCAGTGTGTCAATAACCACATTTTCATAATGATCCAATTACTAAAATGTGGTTATTGACACACATTTTTCAGGTTGTAGATTGTTAATTTAGTATGCCAGTAGCACAGGCACCCCCACCCCTCCCCCCCCCCAATATCAGACTCCCTCCCTCCTACGCCCATGTCTGTAACAGCTGGGGGAATAAAGGGAAAACATTAGGATGCTGTTAGTGTAACACTATGTAGTTATGGTGTGTGTGTGTGTTTGTGTGTGTGTGTGTGTCGGTGTCTTTGTGTGTTATGAGGTATGTGTGTGTGGGGTGGGGGGGTAAGGGGTGCTGGGGGGGGGGGGGGCTGAGTTGCCAATGATGGTGTAAAAAAGAGAGGGGAGGGGGGTTGTTGAGTTGTCAATGACGGTGTAAAACTGGGAATCGCTACTTACAAAGACTACAGTGTGTTGTCTTGATATTATGTTATTGATCTAAATAAATGTGAAATTGGACTCATGTTCTCCTAGTGGCAACTGTCATTGTACAATTTCTTGCTTGTTTTCTTGACAGGGTGCGTGGGCATATGTTTGTGTCTGTGCTCCTGTGTGTGTGTGTGTGTGTGTGTGTGTGTGTGTTTGTCTGTGGGTTGGTCTCTCTCTCGCTCTAAACTTTCTCGCGCACACAAACACACAGACAGACACAAACACAAACACAGGCATACGCTATCCCAGGTACATTTCCTGTCTGTCTCTCTCAGAGAGACCAAAGGCAATTCAAACTGACTGACTCACACACACACACACACACACACACACACGCACACACACACGCACACAAACAAAATATATTTGCATAACACACATGAGCAAATTCCAGTGAAAAAACAGAAGCAAACATATGCAGGAATGTGGAACAATGACAACAGTGTGCGGTGTGCAATGCAAATGCAGCTTCCTATCCTGCGAGACTTTTAATCCCAAAAAAATTAAAATCTGTGTGTCGGAGTAGGAGCAGGAGCGGGAGCAGGGTGTGTGTGTGACAGTACACTGATGTGTGCCCGACCTGGTGTGTGTGACAGTACACTGATGTGTGCCCGACCTGGTGTGTGTGACAGTACACTGATGTGTGCCCGACCTGGGCGCAGAGGAAGATGAACACGTTACAAGGCTCGGTGTGACACAAGGGCATATATAAAGGCAACGCAGGCACTTAACCATGCAGTTTAATATCGGAGCAAAGCAGACTTAATGCCCCACATACTGAACTCTCCATTTGAGTGTCTATCAACCCATAGACAAGTTGGCGGTGGGTGGGTGGAGAGGGTGGTGAGAGGGAGGCAGTGAGGAGAGGGAGAGATGGAGAGAGAGAAACAGAGAGAGAGAGTGAGGAGAGAGAGAAAAAGAGAGAGAGACGGAGACAGAAAGTGAAAGAGAGAGATGGCATACCTGAAGGACAGTGACTGGCTTGAATAGGTGGCACACATGGGCACACACACACACACACACATTTACAGACACACACACACACAGAAACCACTGTAAACTGTAAAGCCTCCTATTCTACACACACTGCTGTAAAATGTAAAGCCTATTTTACATGCACGTATGTAATAACAATACTTAAGCACCTACTTGGTCATGCCGAATTATGCACTTGTGAAATAGAGAGCGAGAGAGAGACGGGGAGAGGCGGTGCTTATATTTCCTCTTTGTATAGATTGTTATTCAGAAAGAACAGCTTCCTGAACAGGTTGCCTCATGGTGTATTGGGAAAAAATAAAAATAACAGCTTTGAAACAGCTTTGCTAGTAATAGCCTCAATACCATTACAACTCTGAGAAGATATTGCTTCAGAAAAAAATCGCACATTATTGGAGACTGTAAGATGTATCTGTATCTGTAAATTTTGGGCCTGAATTCACCCCTGGATTTTTTTTTCTTCTGCCAAAAAAATAAAATAAAACGTGCAACAGCAGAAAAAATAATACACCATTTTAATACCTGAACATGTGGATGGGTTATTTTGAGAAAAAGAAATCTGAAAGAAAATATAAAAATAAAAATGTCAAATTTGAAGTACAGACAGCAAAGTTCAATAACAACAATGTTAGTCTCTTTCTCTGCTGTGCACCTTAATTAAGACATAAGTTACACTTACATCTGTGTTGCTCCGATTTTTGCTATTTTTGTTTTCAATAACAACAGGATTGGGATAACTGTTTTATAACACTCTAGGGTAGTACATTTCTTTTCTCCATCATACAAAAAGGAAATTGAAGATGATGAAGAAGAAAAAGCTGAAATAAATAGAATAAAAGGGAAAAGAGGAACAAAGAAGCATAACAACAACAATAACAAGATGAAAAAGAAGAAGAGGAGGAGGAAAAGGGGAAATTGAAGATAAAAAGAAGAAAAAGATGAAAAGAAGAAAAAAAAACAAGAACAACAAGAAGATGAAGAAGAGGGGAGGAAGAGAAAGAGTGGTAGGGTAGATAAAGAACAAGAAGATGAAAAGATAGAAGGAGATGAAGAAAAGGAGGAAGAGGAAGAGGAAGTAGGGGAGGAAGAGGCGAAGGAGTCCGTGTTCGTGTTCGTGTTGATGGGGCCGAGTCTTTTCCTCCTGGCCGCTGTTTGTTCTGTGTGCAGCGTGCAGAGAGAAGAGGAGAGGAGAGAAGAGGAGAGGAGAGGAGAGGAGAGGAGAGGAGAGGAGAGGAGAGGAGAGAAGAAAAGGCTGCTAATTAGCTAGCCTGCCTCCTCCGCTGACTCCATAGATCTACATAAGAGCCTAGCCACTAAGCGCACCATTACTTCACATGCCCTTTACCAAGACAAGCCACACCATTTCTTTTCTCGCCGTCTTTTTTTATGGCCTTCCTTTCTTCTTTTCTTCCGTTCTTTCTTTCTTTCTTTCTTTCTTTCTTCCAGCCCCCCCCCCTTTTTACCAAGACAAG
>CM059284.1:7226697-7231697 GCA_030347295.1 Setipinna tenuifilis | reverse complement strand
TCATTTTTCAAGAAGTGACTCTGGGGTGTCTGTCCAGTAACAATTGAGATACCTACCTGTGCATGAGAGAAATCCATTTCGTTTATTCAGCTCATATTTCTTTTTCTATTGTGTTGCATGTATGTCCATGTGATATGATGTCTGCGTTATTCAATAGGACATTCTTCACCACTCAATTACTGTGGAGACATACACCTAACCTTCATGACACAAAGACAGCACATGTTCTAAGCGAAGACACTTTCAGTCACTAAAACACTATGGTCACCATCCTATCAGTCAAAGTCAGACTCAGTTTATTGTCAGTTCTGCCATATGTACAAAACATATACATCCCCATGATAGGTGAAAATCCACGATATAGTGAGACCATATAGAAAACATTTTATTTTACAGTTAATGCCTTTAAATGCCCCTACCACACACTGTTTTAATACATTTACTGTATGTATTATTGCATTATTACTGTAATATTAATATGTATATTTTACAGTATAGTTGTCATATTATTGATAACTATACTGTAACATTACAATTATCATATCATATTATTATGTTGCTCAGAAAAAACTTTTTTTAGTGACATAGTGACATAGCATCCATATATTAATGAAAAAATCTGCACTATATTGGGAGCGTGAAAGGTGAACTGCGATATAGCGGGGGATCACTGTACAGGATTAAAATGATGTTATTTTAAGACCGACGATGCCGCAACACAGATACAGCATCAACAGTGAGGGGAAGAAGGAAGGTGAGAGCAGTAGCCCAGAGTCTATAGATACATCTGTACATGCACGAGTCCAGTAACAACAACAGCAAGGAAGTGTCCTCGAAGGCACTCTTTCTGTGAGGTCTGATAAAAGGACAACTGAGGAGCAGAGCTCCCACAGCATGTGGTGGTCAGGGTCTACACACACACACACACACACACAGGCACGCACACACAAACGCATGCACACACACGCACACGCACACACTTACAAGACTTGCATATCCCAAGGCTCCCTTTCATGACATAAGATGTATAAGAGGCAAGATTAGATAAGATAAAATAAGATAAGATTAGATGCTTTATTGTCCGTTTGCACAGAAAATTGTCTTGAACCACCAATCTCACATACTGCCATAGTAGGCAGATGAAAGACACACAAAAAAATATCAGGCACAAGGCCATTTTACCACAGGAAGGAAAGAGTGTGTCTGTTCCTTCCACAGCTGGATACTCTGAAGGACCTTTCTGAAGGTAAGAGTTAGGAGCTATATGTTCTAGATGCAGGGGTACACTAACACAGCAGGGAAGAAATGTCCTCATAAAACACTGAAGAAATGTCCTCATACACCCCATTTTCCTCTAGAGCCTGATAGAAATACACCTGGGAAGCATAGTTTTCACAACATGTGGTGGTCAATGTCTTCATTTGAACAAAGCAAAGAGTAAAAATATAGAGCCTCAGGGCCGCCTTTGATATGGTAGAATAAGGTAAGATAAGAAAAGATATAGTTCACTTTATTGTCCGTTTGCACAAAATTACAAAAATTGCACACAGACATGAGACAAGGAACAATTCAAAAGAGTAGACAGAAGGCACATCAAAGATTTTAAATCAGGTGCTGGGCTTAAAAGGACCTAGATAGACGTGAATAAAAGTCTGCACACTGCTTTAAAGTATAAAAAGGGTTTAATCACCACTGACATGTCATATTTCGGGCCACAAATGTCACACATCAGTGGTAATTAAAACCTGTTAACACTTTGGAGCTCATGGTGTGCAGACTTTTATTCATGTCTGCACGGGACAATTTGGCCATAGAAATGCCTTAAATAAAACACTGTTAAATGTTGAAAAGCTGACTGAATGGCCTAACCAGTCACTCAGTCATTCCTATAGGGAGCTGCTCTTGGTTAGGAAGGGCGAAGGAGTAAGGAGGGAGTGAGTGTTTGTGGTTGTGTCTTCTCCAGCTGTACACCCTGAAGCACCTCTCTGGGGGGAAAGACCTAGGACTCTGGGACAAGAAAGAGGGCAGTGGCAGCCATTTTGGATTTTGCCTGCCGTTGTTGTGTGTTTAGAGCAGCTGTTGAGGCAGGTGTGGCCTAATGGTTCGGGAGGTTTGTCTTGGGAGCGGAGGGTCACAGGTTCAAATCCTGTATCGGAAGGTAGAGTGGGGGAGTAAACAACTAGTGCTCTCATCCATGACGAGCCCTTCAGCAAGGCATCTAACCCCTGCATTGCTCCAGGTACTGTAACTGAGGCCCTGTATGTAAATAACTGTAAGTTGCTCTGGATAAGAGCGTCAGCTAAGTGTAGTGTAATGTGGAGGAAGCAGGTCTCCCAACAGCTTGGCAGACCCTTCAATGTAAACATTGGCCAGTCTAAAAGAAACATTGCCCTTTCTTTGGAGGGTGATTTTCCAACCACCTTAAAGTGTAGCAGTTAATCGTTCTACTATTTTAATACCCATCCCATTCAGCCCATTTCACTAGCAGTAGGATCTTCGAAAGTAGCTGGCTTTAGCACTTTAGCTTTTAGCTTAGCATAAATCACTGAATGGGATTAGACCAGTTGGCATGCTACAGTACTACTCTCCATACTGTGGTGCAAAACAATCTGATGATTTACAGTAGTGTCTGTTACAAAAGGCAAAATATCAGGCACAAGGCCATTCTACCAAAGCAAGGAAAGAGTGTGTCTGTTCCTTCTACAGCTGGGTACTCTGAAGGACCTTTCTGAAGGTCTGGCAGCTATACGCTACATTTCCTTCAGACTATGCATATACTGTTACATTTCCTTCGGACTATGTTTTTGTTTATTAATCAACAGCTTCTTCAGGATGCATAGCTACACACACACACACACACACACACATGTTTGTAATAGCTCAGAGGACCACTGGCTCACAGTTTTCAGTGCTTTAAAAAATAATGTCCAAAAGCTGCTACAGCCAGTGATCTAGAGGCATCTGTGGAGACCTGACACACCCCGTTTTTTGTTTGTTTGTTTGGTCGTTTGTTTTGTTTGTTTTGTGATCAACTTTGTATCGATTTCCAGGAGCAAGGGGTGGCCAGGGGGCGGCAGAGGAAGAGGGGGGGCTACGGAGGAAGAGGTTGGGGGGGCTGCAGAGGAGGAAGAGGGCTACAAAGAGAGAATAATATATCTATCAGATCAGGCAGGATGACACAGCCACTCTGCTCTCAACTGCTCCCCCTTTGCCATCTGGCCAACACTGAGTCCCGTAGGCCTGCACACACACATACACGCGCCCACACACACACACACACACACACACACACACACACACACACACACACACACACACACACACGCGGCCACGACCAGGCTGAGGACCAGCTCTCTCGCCCCTGTGCTGTCACACTGTCTCTGTCTGTCTGTCTGTCTCTGTCTCTGTCTCTCTCCCTCTCTCTCTCTCACACACACACACACAAACACACTCTCTTTCTCACTGTCTGTCGATCTCTATCTCTCTGTGTCTCTCACACACACACACACACACACATTCATCGTACAATTGTTCCTTTATTTATCAACACCCCCTGTCCCCAGCTCCACCCCCTTCCAGGGCAATAACCTGCTCTACAATATCTACTGTATATGCTCTGCCACTGACTGCACTTGCTTGGGGCCAAAAGCACAGCCAAAAACACAATATTTTTTCACTGGGTATATGTACAGTACTTCGGGTAGTCTGTCTATCTATCTATCTATCTATCTATCTATCTATCTATCTATCTATCTATCTATCTATCTATCTATCTATCTATCTGTCTGTCTGTCTGTCTGTCTGTCTGTCTGTCTGTCTGTCTGCCTGCCTGCCTGCCTGCCTGCCTGTCTGTCTGTCTGTCTGCCTGCCTGCCTGTCTGCCTGCCTGCCTGTCTGTCTGTCTACGTACTGTAGCTGTGTGCCTGCCTCCCTGGTTGGCTGCCTGTCTGTCTCTCTGTCAGTATCTATGCATCTAGCTGTCTGTCTGCCTGCTTGCCTGTATCTATGTATCTATGTAGCTATCTGCTTGTCTGTCTGTCTGTCTGTCTGTCTGCTATGAGTACCATTTTACTATTCACATCAATGGAGAGGGTGAAAACGTTTAGCACCCCCCTGGGCCTGCCCGCAGGAACAAAAGTCCTGGTCTTTGAAACGAGAACCATGATGTCACCCCCTCCCCAGTCGTCCAGTGATGTAGGTCAGTGATCCACATACAGACCTAAGCCCCAAAGGCCGGGCCTCATCCAACAACACCACAGCATTCTCTTCCAGTGTGGAGCCACTTACGCATACTCTCTGAGCACTAAGTGCTATTGTGTGCTGACAAATGACAAAAGCGCCTCTCTTATCATGATTACTTCAATCTAGGTGCAATCTGTGGGCACACATAAGTGTGCTTTTGACATAAGGCGCTTTTTATTTTTCTGTCTCGATGTTATGTTCGTTTTCTTTTGTCATTTTTTTGTCATGCTCGAAATGCAAGTCTAGTAGAGGCGTGCTGTCCACTTCCAAGAGCTGAAGTGATTTCTCATAAGCATTAATGTGTCAAGCATTTTAAAGAGGGGAAAAATAACAGCCAGTGCAACATAGTAAAGAAAAAAAAGTTCCTCAGATGGGGTAGGAAGTTGTGCTTGTTTATGTTTGCATATGTAGCAAAATTTATTAAGGTTTTATTTGTAATTTAGATTTGAAGTAGAGCAAAAGTACCAAATTATAGTTAAATGTAAGGAAACCAAATAGTCATGCACACACACACACACACACACACACACACACACTTTAACAGGCCTTTTAATCCCTCAAATATGTCACTGTGTTCAGCACTTCCTAAGCCATCTTCACAATTGCAACATTTTGAACTTTGGACTGTTTCATCTGGTGTTTCATATCAGAAGTGAGTGTGCAAGTCTTGCTGGATAGCGACCCGTGATAGTTTGTTTTGTCCAGGCACAGGCAAATCAGTCATGTCTTTCACAAATACCTGCAACGGCAGTCGTGTAA
>CM059284.1:7214197-7221697 GCA_030347295.1 Setipinna tenuifilis | reverse complement strand
GCAGATTGAGCCATCGCAAACGAGGCCTTAAAATAGCCATAGACGCGTGTGTGTGTGTGTGTGTGTGTGTGTGTTTGAGTATTTGCAGCTGGTTGGCTACAGTACTAGAGAAGCACAGCATCTGTCTTGTCCTTTTGGGAATCAAACAAATCTTTCTACAAGCTGTGCAGTGTCCTGCCACTCACTCAGACACTCCGGTGAGCTTAAAACTCTGAATGTTTCAGCAATGCAAACTGGGACTGTATCTGACATTAACAGACCTCCGAGATCCAAAAAACAAACAAAACAAAGCAAAATAAAAGCTGTTTGTAGTGACAAGACCACTTAAAAAGTGAAAAATGAAAAATGCCATGAAAAATGTTGAGAGTCTAAATACACAATACAGCAAAGACACACAAACACACACACACACAAGCACATGCACGGATATGCAGACACACACGCGCACACACACACACACACACACACACACAAACACATGCACACATGCATGAGTAAACACACACGAAAACACACTTAGAGGCAAACAATCAGACACTTGCAGCCCCCCACCCCCCATCCCACACACACACACACAGACACACACACAGACACAAACACACACAAACACACACACACACAAAACAAGCACACACACACACACAAACACACACACACAGACACACACACACACATGCATGAGTAAACACATACGAAAACACACTTAACAATCATGCACTTGCACCCCCCCCCCCTCACACACTCACACCCAGACACAAACACACACACACAAACACTAACACACAAACACACGCACTTCCACAGCCGCGGCCTGAGACAGGAGACCCGTGGCCCATCTGCCGCCATCACAGGAGAGGCGGAGGTGGCAGGCAATTAATAAGGCCGGTGGCCCGCTGTGGGGACGCCCTCGCTGGCATATGCTGCTCTAATGGCACTACATCGCATACACCTCCCTCAGGCCGCCCGGGCCGCTGTGGAGAGAGAGAGAGGCCTGGCCAAGGAGCAGGAGCAGGAGCAGGAGGAGGAGGAGGAGGAGGAGGGCTGCTGTGGCTCAGCCTGGCCAAGGAGCAGGAGGAGAAGGAGTGTCTTCATCCCTTTTTCTCTCCCTCTCTTTCTCTTTCTCTTCCTCTCTGTCCAGATCTCGCTCTCTCACTCTCGGTCTCATACTCATGATCTTTTTCCATCTCTGTTTGTCTGTCTCTCTCTTTCTCTCCATCTCTCTCTTCCTTTCTCTTTCTCTCTCTCTTTCTTATTATCTTTTTTTCATCTTGGCCTCTCTCTCTATCCATCTCTCTATTTCTCATTATCTTTTTTCATCTCTGTCACTCTGTCTCTCAAGCTTTCTCTCTATGTCCATTTCCTTCTGTCTCTCCTCTCTCTCTCTTTCCATCTTTCTCTATCTTACTCATAATCTCTCACCATCCCTGGCTCTTTCTCTTTCTCATTCTCTCTCTCTCCCTCTCTTTCTTTCCCTTCATCTCTCTCTCCCTCTCTATCTCCATCCATCCCACTCTCTCTGTCTCTGACTCACTCATCCCTCTCTCCCTGCTGTCGGTCTGCCATGCCATGCCATGCCATCTCTCTCTCTCTCTCTCTCTCTCTCTCTCTCTCTCTCTCTCTCTTTCCCCTCTCTTTCTTTTCCTTAATCTTTCTCTCTCACTCTCCATCTATCCATCGCTCTTTCTTTCTCTGTCTCTGATTCACTCATCACTCTCTTCACTCTCTCCCTACTGTCTGTCTGTGTGCCATGCCATCCCTCTCTCCCTCTCTTTTTCTCATTCTTTCTTTCCCCTTTCTTTTCATTCATCTCTCTCTCTCCCTGCTGTCTGTCTGTGTGCCATGCCACGCCATGCACAAAGTGGGCAAAATCTGATGACGGCGCAGAAAATGCCCTGGCAAGGCTGGGGGCTGGAGACAGAGGGGGTAACGGGGCATGATTGATAGGTTCTATTACCACCATATGGTGCATAACTGGGCATCGGTGGGCAGGGAGGCTCACCAGAGGTTTGGGTGTGGTGCTGTTGTTGTTGATCTCGATGATAATGGTGATGGTGGTAATGATGATGATGATGATGATGATGAGGATGATGTTGGTTGAAATCAAGCTGAAATGCCTTTTTTTAGTGGACTTTAGTGGATCTGAAGAACAAAATGGGAAACAAAATGGATTACTGAAGCTTTTTACTGTAGTGCTGATTAGCTTGATTGCTTTGTAAAGCATAACACATGACACAGCCATCTTGAGTCGTCACAAACGAGTCCTTAAAAAGAGGGTTGCTGAGCATAAGAAGCAAAAGCATAGGGAGGCATTAAGTTAGGAGTTTGCTATGCTGGCAGAAGGTTGTTGATATTTACAGTAATGCATTCAGTACACTTCGGCACTCTCTGTTCTTCAAGTCATGTTGATTGAATGGATGGGATTGTGTGTGTGTGTGTGTGTGTGTGTGTGTGTGTGTGTGTGTGTGTGTGCATGTGTTTGTGTGTGTGTTTGTATGTATTTTTTGCATTTGTGTGTGTGTGCGTGTGTGTGTGCATGGGTGTGTGTGTTTGTATGTGTTATTGTATTTGTGTGTGTGTGCACATTTTGTACATTTCTGTATGTATGTGTGCATATGTCTGTATGTGTGTGTGCATGCAAGTGTGTGTGTGTGTGTGTGTGAGTGTGTGTATGCTCATAATCCAAAACCTGTGCATAATTATAAAGCCCGGCTCTGGCAGCTCGCTATAATAGCTTGTCTATCCAGTGTGACGGACACATGTGTCACCTTTGGCAGGAGTGTTGACACAATTCTCATTGAATAGAGAGCCAAGGGGAGTGTGTGTGTGTGTGTGTGTGTGTGTGTGTGTGTGTGTGTGCGTGCGCATGTGCACGTGTTTGTGCTTGTGTGTGTGCGTGTGCACGGTTGTTTGTGTGTGTGCACATGTGTTTTTGTGTGTTTGTGTGCATGTGCGTGTTTGTGCGACGTGTGTTTGTGTGTGTGTGTGTGTATGTGTGAACTGACAACCAGGGGACCGTAAAGACCAATAACATACACTGAATTTTCATATCAAGGAGGGTACGTTTAGCCAGCTGCACATGTTCCTGAGACAGGTGGAGCACCTGTGTTTGTGTGTGTGTGTGTGTGCGCTCATGTGTGTGTGTGTGTGTGTGTGTGTGTGTGTATTTATTGTGTGTGTGTGTGTGTGTGTGTGTGTTGTGTATGTGCATGTGTGTATGTATGTGTATGTGCGGGTGTGTTTATTGTGTATGTGCGTATGTGTGTGTGTTTATTGTGTATGTATGTGCGTGTGTGTGTGTGTGTGTTTATTGTGTATGTGTGTGTGTGTGTGTGTGTGTGTGTGTGTTTAGTGTGTGCGTGTGTGTGTGTGTGTGTTTATTGTGTATGTGCATGTGTGTGTATATGTGTGTGTATATGTGTGTGTGTGTGTTTTCCTGTTGGGTAGCACAAGCCCGGCAGTCGATGGGGGTGATGGCGTTAATTGATTTCAGCTGCTGTGGCCATCAGTGGGACTGGGGTGAAAATGGGAGCATTTTTTGAAATAAACACGCTGTTGAGTCACTGCTGGAAAGTGGGGGAAGTGAGTGCAGGGGCTTTTATTTGTAATTTCAGTCCATCAAAGCATGATGTTGTGCACCCTTTTCACCCCAGATCCATCAGCTGAGAAGAAAAAAAAAAAACTAAAAAACTAAAAAATAAAAAAGTGCAGCTAGTCTGTATGTTTATGGGTTGGTCACGCCTGCCAGAGAAGATTTTTTGATGTTTTGAGTGGCTAGACTCAGATAATCACAGGCACTTAAAGCAGGCATCTGGTGAAAATACTCTGAATAAATAAATCAACAAACAAGTAAATACACATGAAAAATGTTTACAGGAATGCGGTGGTGTCCAAATGTGTGAGAGAGTGGTAGATTTCAGAGAACAGTAGAAGTGATTCCACTAGTATTCTTCATCAACCAAACTAGACATGAGACAAACATGTCATGATTTTACATCAATTAAACATTCAGAACCTACAGAAACATCTCATTCTGATGGAACTTTAGCCTGACATTCTGCTTGTACACAAATTAGACATTCCAATTCTACCCTAGTGACGTGTGTGTTCATTCCGATTCTACCCTAGCGACGGGTGTGTTCACTTCCATAACCACTCTTAACTAACTCAACTTACGAACGGTTTAAGAGTGCCAGAGTGTGGTCCAAGTGCTCAGAGTGGCAGTTTACAAACACACCCATCGCTAGGGTAGAATCGGAGTGATGTTCATTTATTCACAGGATCACTCTCCGAGAGCATTCACAGCCAAAGGTGTCAATACCATGTTCAGAAAGTAAAAACCCTGCCATGTTTTCTTTCTAACACAGGTGTCTTCACTGAGTAGCTGATCTACCTGTCTTGAGTGCACATTAGGATCAGCTGATTCAGAGCTGGTTGGATTAAATTTGTGGCAGGGATTTTACTTTCTGAACCCGGGATTGAAACCTCTGTTCACAGCATACTTTAGACAGGTGGAAAAGAGCAGAGGCGCACACCCTGGGTTAAGCAAGTAAGTCCTGCCACATATTTGCTCCAGCCACTTCAACGGACCAGCTGATCCTAATTAGCACACCTCTTCAGCCAGGTACAATAGATGAGCTAATTAGTGAACTCGCCTGTGTTGGGAGGCCAGTCAAAAGGAATATATGGCGGGACTTTTACTTTTACTTTCTTACTTTCTGATTGTATCACTGCTTTATCCAGCTGTGTGACAGATGCTAACATGCTAGAAATGTGTTCTGTTAGTCTTACAACAGTAAAATGGCTTTCTTACTATGTTCATCACTGACATCAAGCTCAAAAGTGAGATGAGCAACATCTGAATTAAACATAAAAGCCCACATTTATCTTTAAGACTATTTGAGTTAGGTCCACTTCTGTAAACAAAACTGTTAATTCAAAGGGAAAATGGAAAGCTCAGGCTTTTTGAACTGCACAGTGTAACTCCATTTCTGGCAGATTGGATTTAAGAACACAGCCTAGATATTCCAATCTAACTCTAGCTACACATTCTAATTCTGAACACGTTAGGCATTCCGATGGAGGATATTCCTGGCTCTCTCTCACATGAACACTTTCTTACTAGTCCAGCACTGCACTGGTACACACCCTCAATTTCTGTCCTGCACACAGTACAACATTGCATTTCTGGTACCACTTTATTTGAAGGTGTCTACATTAATGACACTTTATTCATGTTTATGACTCTTGTCATTAACTGTCGTTCATTTTGCATCGTCTGCATCCCAAAAAATATCAAGTTAACATCACAAAAACCAAGTGACACTTAATGGCAACAGTGATAAACATGAATAAAGTGTCATCATTATTTCATCATTATTTGACCTAAGATAATCTGTGTTATGGGTGTCTCAGAAATTATGACTATGTTTTTGGGTCGCTGAGATATTTCTCCCAGTTTTCAAGAATAAATAAATAATAACTAGCTTTGGTCCAACCAGTTTCTGCCACTGTGTGTGTGTGTGTGTGTGGTGGTAAACAAGACCATGGCCCACAACCTTGGCAACTGGTGGCATCTTCATAGCGTGATACTATTGACATTTGGCTGGCCGCTGTGCTGTTCACAACCATCACAAAGTTGCAGAAACCAGGGACATTTTAACCTGAAAAAAATCGTATCTTTAATCGTTCCTTTAGGCAATGTGGCACCACATTCCCCTACCAGTCTGTGGTTTGAGCTTCATCATCGGCAATCTGTGATTTGTTTTTTTTTTTGTTTTTTCCTGGTTTGTTTTTTTTACATCCCATCCATCTGGGGCAGTATATATAAAAAAATGTGTGACACAGTGATGGTTGGCCAGATTTGTTAGCCAGAAGGCTATGCGAAAGTGATCACTCCTTGCTTGGATATGGACGCAGAATGTGTTGTTCACTTCCACAGATTTCACAGAAGCTACTCAGGAAGCTATGCAGAGTGGTACGACCAGAGAACAAGTCTGTTGCAAGGTGTGTGTGTGTGTGTGTGTGTGTGTATGTGTGTGGTTGTTTGTTTGTTAACAGTTACACAGAGCTGCTTCCAAGCCCCTTACAAGGGTTTTAGACATTGAGATGAACTCTCACTGGTCTGTGATTACTACGTGATTAGTATGTCATTACTTCTACAGATCACCATTAATACTCTATCTGTTACTGGTGTGTGTGTGTGTGTGTGTGTGTGTGTGTGTGTGTGTGTGTGTCAGTCTGTGTGTGTTATAGGTTGGGGTTATAGTAATTTTCTTTTCCACAGATTTCAGGGAGCCAAGTGAGGGAGAGCTACAGTGTATGCAGAGCAGGAAAAGGAAAGGCCTTTCCCTCTGCTATTGGCCAGTCATCAGTAACAGGGTACATCCCCATCCCACCTCATCACTTCTACAGATTGTATGTGCACACACACACACACACACACACACACACACACACACATACGCACTCACACACACACACACACACACACACACGCACTCACACATACGCACTCACAGACACACACACACACGTCGCACACACACACACACACACACACACACACACACACACACACACACACAGGGCACATCCCCATCCCACCTCATCACTTCTACAGATTGGTATTAATACTCTCTCTCCAGGGATATGTTGTCATTTCCACAGATCTCAGGCAGGCAAGTGAGGGAGCTACAGTATGCAGAGCACGAAATGAGCAAAGGACAGTGCTTTCAAGGCTCTCTTTTACTAGTGTGTGTGTGTGTGTGTTTGTGTGGGTGTGTGTGTGTGTGGGTGTGTGGGTGGGTGTGTGTGTGTGTGTGTGTGTGGGGGGGGTTAGTTGATTGGGGGGTGGCGGGGGGTGAGGCAACAGTGTTTCCAAGGCTGTATTCAAGGTTTTCCCAAGGCTGTAAACTGCACTGCCATTTGTCTATGATCAGTGCCAGGGTGCATCTGATAAAAGCTGCATCCCCAAAACGTCATGAATCATTGAAAACGTTCAGCACACTGGTTTGATGGACTTCTTGATGGACAGGTTTCTGTCTTTTGACTTTGCATTTTGGTGCAGCACCCAGAAGACATGAGGCGGATGTGTGTGCTTTAGGCTTACACACTACACTCTACTATGAGCTTCCCACAAAGAAGGCCATTCTAGACTCTGTTGTGGCCCTCAGCAAATGCCTACCACTTTCATTCAGGCTTTAGGCTTACACAGGTCACATAAACCCCACCATCACCTTTACAGATTGCCATGAAGTCTCTTTTATTGGTCAGTGGGTGGTGGCATGGAGGGGGTCAAAGCTATATTTTTACCCCTTGGATGTGACCATGGATTGTGTTCATTTCCACAGATTATGGGGACGGAAGTAAGTAAGGGAGACACTTGCACTCCTCTGCAAGCAAGGGCAGAGCTCTCAGGGCTGCCTCTAGGGAGTGTGTGTGTGTGTGTGTGTGTGGGGGGGGGGGGGGGGGGGGGGGGGGGGGGGGGGGGGGGGGGGGGGG
>CM059284.1:7192678-7210178 GCA_030347295.1 Setipinna tenuifilis | reverse complement strand
GACAGAGACAGAGACAGACACGGGGAGCTTTTCCTGGAAATACCTTTAGCTTTAGCTTTCTTTAGCGTCCGTATAGAAGCTGCTTGGGTGACTCTTCACATTATTGGGCAAACACGACGGCGATTATGATGGTGACCTGTTCTTGCAGCCGGTACCACTGAATATTAGTTTTACATATCGCTGGGTGATTTACAGTTATTGTGGTCTTTATTTGAAGGTACAGTACTGTACGTATGTCCTCCCCATGCACAAGGAGAAGAGTCTGCGTCTCTCTCCAATGTATACTCCAACAGAGCCTGTGTTGTGTCGAGTTGAACTAAAACTAATTCCTACTAACCAATTCCCTACCTTGTGCCTTGTGCTTGTATAAGTCTGTGTGTGTAGGGGGTGCGTGTGTATGAAGTGTCTCAACATAACCGGTGTCTACATCTGTACCAACCCCACACACAGTACAAACAAAACCAATCCACATCTCCGACTTGTGAGGACTGTAGAAGGACTGCAGACCAAAGGTTGTGCAGTTGTTGAGGTGTATTTGGACTTGGTGAAATGTTGTACACTGGTTGTAGCCTGTGAGGGCAGATTTTAATGTGGATTTAAACACCAAAACTCAGTAGAAGCATATGTGGGCTACTGGTTATTCAGGGGTACTGAACTGAACTGAACTGAACTGAACTGAAATAGACCTGGGTCTGAATCTTTATTCAGTCTAGTTAAAAATACACACCATATGGCGGTTCAAAGTGGTCCACATCCGTATTTAGTTTATTTACAAATAAAGCATTTACTGAGGCAATAACCGCTGTTTGTAAGACAGATCATGGACAAAAATCCTCTACCCGCAAATGTAGCCACAAAGCAAGCTCATGTTAATCTGTGCAGTTATTTATTTAATTATTCATCTATCTGTTTTTTAATCATTCATTCATTTATTTATATCACCATGAGGTGGTGCTTATTTATTCAACCCAGGCTCCTCTGCCTGCCCGCAAATGCTGCCTGCAGGCAAAACTCTAGCACAGGTCCTTAAAGATTAATAAGAATTAAATACTGCTTCACAAGCTCGGCCGGTGCGGTGCGTGTGTGTGTGTGTGTGTGTGTGTGTGTGTGTGTGTGTGTGTGTGTGTGGGGAATCCTCTGGCCAGCGATCTGCTATGTCTTTAATACACTATGAGCCAGGGGACGTGTCTGAATTTAAGAATGCTCAAATATAAATACCCCTAAAAGCGTCGGTCGGAACAGAACAGTGGGGGAGTGGAGGAGGTGGTTTTTTAGTGAGTGGCCAGCCAGCCTGAGCTTTCCTGAGCGCGCTCCACTCCACCTCCACCTCCACGTGGGCTGAATTTAAGAATGCTCGGCTTTATAAATAGCCCGAGGCGGGGAGGGGAACAGGGTGAGGTGAGGCGTTTTTAGTGGCCAGCTCCTCCTGAGTTAGCACCGAGCACGTGGGCCGGGCATCGAGCATGCTGATGGCCCTGTCCCTGTCTCAGGTGCAGCGTGCAGAGACAGCGCTGGCCTCTTTTCGTCTCCCGTGACACCTGCGTTGGTGGCATGCAGAAATACCTCCTCCTCGCATGGCATGGCATGCCACCGCATCCTGTCGCAGCGCATCGCATCGCAGGGCATCGCATCGCTCGCATGAATTACACACACACACACACACACACACAACGTCGCAGGGCATCGCATCGCTCGCATGAATTAGATTCCTCGACAGACAGGCTGAGAGAGATAGAGAGAAAGCAAGAGAGAGAGAGAGACAAAGAGAGAGAGAGAGAGAGATAGAGATAGAGAGACGGGGAGAGAGAAAGAGCAGAGAGAGAGAAGAAAAAAAAAAAAAATGTTATGATTCTCTTCAAGATATCCCCTCCCTAAGCTCAGGATTGTTCCAAATATTGCTCAGAAAGACAGAGAGAGAGAGAAAGAGAGAGAGAGAGAAAAGGAGAGATACAGAGCAACAGAGAGAGATGTAGAGAGTGAGAGAGATAGAGAGTGAAAAAGAGCGAGAGAGAACGAGAGACAGAGACAGAGAGAGAGAGCAAAAAAAAAAAAAACTCCCAAAAATATGATTGCAGATTTGTCATGTTATTCTGTTTTCATAGACAGCTGGGAGTCTCTCTGTCTTTGCCAGCCTTTAGGATATTAGCTCTGGCTGTTTGTCGGTCACCCACTGTACCAACTCTTCCTCTCCCTCTTCCTCTTCCTCTCCTCCCACCATGAAAAAGTTTTTTTTTTCCCTTTCTTTTCTTTTCTTTTCTTTTCTTCTCTTTTCCCCCCTTCAAATCCCTCGTGTGCAGCAGACTCGGGGAAGAGAAATGATATTGATTCCTGTTGGCTATATTTGTCCGCATGTCTCAGCGGAGGACAAGGCCTCTCTCTCTCTATCTCTCTCTCTCTCTCTCTCTCTCTCTCTCTCTCCCTTGTTCTCTCTCTCTCCATCCCTCTCTCTCTCCCTCTATATATCTCGTCCTCTCTCTCTCCTTTCTCTCTCTCTCTCTCTCTCTCCCCCCACCTCTCTCTCTCTTTCTACCTCTCTCTCTCCCTCTCTCTCTTTCTCTCTCTCTTTTTTCACTCTCTCCCTCTATCCCCCTCTCTCTCTCCCTCTCTCTCTCTCTCTCTCTTTCTCTCTCTCTGTATCTCTCTCTCCCTCTCTCTATCTCTCTCTCTCTCCCTCCCTCTCCCTCTCTGTCTCTATCTCTCTCCCTCTCTCTCTATATATACCTCTCTCTCCCTCTCCCTCTCTCTATACCTCTCCCCCCCTCTCCCTCTCTCTCCCTCTCCCTATCTCTCTCTCCCTCTATCCCTCCATTTTTCTCTCTCTCTCATATATTCACCTGCTGAGAAGGTGTTGCGGTGTGCTGGAGACCTCGCAGCCAGCCTCCTAAGTGAGTGGCACCTTCCTGTAACGGGTGCGAGTGCGGTAATTGGCTCGCTTAGGCAGATAATGAATTAAATCTGCCGCTAAGATGAGCTGCGCTGTTGCAAAGGGAAGTTTTTCTCTCTCTCTGTGTTTCTCTCTCCCTCCCTCTCTCTGTTTCTCTCTCTCTCCCTTCCTCTCTCTTTCTCTCTCTCTCTAATCTGTATCTCTGTCTCTCCCTCCCTCTCTCTCTCTGTTTCTCTCTCTCTCCCTTCCTCTCTCTTTTTCTCTCTGTCTCTCTGTCTCTCTATCTACCTCCCTAGCCCTCCCTCTCTCTCTCTCTCTTCCTCCCTATGCCTCTCACTCTGTCTCTTTTTCTCTCTCCCTCTTTCAACCTCTTTCTCTCTCCTTTCCTCTCTGATTCCCCCTTCCTCCTTCTCTCTCACACTCTTTCTCTCTCTCCCTTCCTCCCTCTCTCTGCCTTCCCCCTCCTCTCTCATTCTCTCTCTCTCTCCCTCTCCCGCTCTCTAAATCCCCCACATTTTCTCGTGGGGGCAGGCATGGGGCAAAGCTCATATCCACCGGCTTATTTGATCCGTGGCTGCCCTCTCCTCACTCTATGCCCCTCTGCCTGTGAACCCAGCCCTGCCCAGCCCTCCTCACTCTATGCCCCTAGCCCTGCCCAGCCCTCCTCACTCTATGCCCCTCTGCCGAAGAGCCCAGCCCTGCCCTCCTCTCCTCACTCATGCCCCTCTGTTTGCTAGGTTAGCCCTGCCCACCGCACAGTACTCCATGCTTTCCTTTTGACCTCCTGTAGCATCCAATCCGTCTCCACGCCTTAATGTTAGAAGCACACTAGAAGAGGTCACTCCACTGGTAGTGTTTGTCTAAGTGTGTGTGTGTGTGTGTTAGTGGTCGTCTAAGTGTGTATGTGCTTGTACATGGCTGATGGTATGTGTGCATGCCCGTGCACCCGTGTGTGTGTGAATGCACATGCACGCATGCGTATGTGTTTGTGTGTGTGTGTGTGTGTGTGTGTGTGTGTGTGTGTGTGCGTGTGTGTGTGTGTGTGTGTGCGTGTGTGTGCGCGCATGCATGTGTGTGTGTATGTGTGTGGGCGCAGATATGTGTGGACATACGTTTGTGTGTGTTCATACACACGTGTGTGTCTATGCATACGTGTGTGTGTGTGTGTGTGTGTGTGTGTGTGTGTGTGTGTGTGTGTGTGTGTGGTGTAATTAGTGAGCTTTGGCTCAGCCGGATGGAGAGTAATGAGGGTGGCAATTAGTCACACCAAATTGGGACTCCCTTCCCTTCTCAGCACCTCCCACCCCTCCCTGCCTCCCTGCCCCTCTTCTCTCCTCCCTCTTCCCTCCTTCTCCTCCATCTTCCCTCCTCCCTCCTTCCTCCTCTCCTCCTTTCGCCCTCCATGTCCCACCTCCCTCCCCTCCCCTCCCCTCCATCTTGTCCCTCTGTCTCAAATTGATTTTCAGCTTTTTTTTTTTTTCAGCAATGTGCCCTACTTGACAGGACCACAGGTGCATCCATACTTCACACACATGTGTGTGCACGCGTACGCACACACACACACACACACACAAACACACACGCACACACACACATGCTGCTCCTGTTTATGATATTGGAAGAAGGGCAATGGTGATGGTGGTGTGTGTGTGTTGGTGTGTGTGTGTGTGTGTGCATGTGTATGCGATGGGGAGTATGGGGTGTTGTAAGTGGGGGCTTGTCCTTGAACCAGATTTGAATGGGCTACAGCCCTGGAGACTCGTGAATTTATCCCTCACTTTGCTGTGGACAGCACGGCCATTACTTATCCACTTCCTGTCAAGCAGCGCTGCCCTCTTTTGGACTTTATTTACCTTTTGGAAAGAAAAAAAAAAGAGATACCAAGGAGTTACCAAGGAGCCACTGTAACGGATGCAAGCTAGCACAGCTCGGCGTAGAACGTTAGTTAGTAAACCTCCCTCTAGACACCTTGAAAAGATACGCTACTGACTGAGCTGACATTCAAGGTTTTAGCTCACTTGGTAGTGTGTCTGCCTCCCAAACTGTTGCTGTGTGTGAAGTTACTGTGAGGGCACATTTGAAAAAACACATTTATTTGAAAAAGTATCAAAAAGTATTGAAATACATGTTGGTATCGGTACCAAAATGTTGGTATTGTGACTAGTAACACTAGTAGAATGTTAGTAAACCTCCTTCCGGACACCTCGAAAAGACACGTTACTGACTGAGCTGACAGTCTAGATTTTAGCTTACTTGGTAGTGTGTCTGTCTCCCATACCACAGTTGCTGTGGGGTCATGGGTTCGAGACTGGGTCTGGACTGCGCAGGAAGATCTCGGTTACACCACAAAGGAGACTTTCCTTTCTCAGACTTTTCTTTTTTGAGTGATTTGGGTATGGGACATAGAACAGACACATTCTGCCCCCCCCCCCCCCCCCCCCCCCCCACACACACACACACACACACACACACACACACACACACACACACACACACACTCCTCCCTCCTTCTGTCTTTTTTTATTCTTCTGTCACTATCTGTAATTTATGTAGCTGAGGAACTGTGTTCTGTCACTTGAGTTGGAGATGTGTCAGAACATTTGTCTGGCGCTGTTACATTCCTGCTATCTCTCTTTCTCTGTCAGTCTCTCTCTCTCTCTCTCTGCCCCTCTGTTTTAGTCTCTCTTTTTTCCTCTCTCTCTCTTTCACTTTCTCTTTTTCTCTCTCTCTCCCTCTGTTTCCCTATTTTTCCCTCTCTCTCTTTCTTTTCCACGTTCTCTTTGTCTCTCTCTCTCTCTCTCTCTCTCTCTCTCCCCCTCTGTTTTTTTCTTACTCTCTCTTTCACTTTCTCTTTTTCTCTCTCTCTCTCCCTCTGTTTCCCTGTTTTTCTCTCTCTGTCTGTCTCTCTTTTTCACTTTCTCTCTCTCTCTCTCTCTCTCTCTCTCTCTCTCCCCCCCCCCCTCTCTCTCTTCCCCCCTCTAAGTTTGAGGCTCATTATTCCTCCTCTTTCAGGTGAGAGTGATACCCCAGGGAGACCGTCACATTTCTCAGCCTCTCCAACTCACCTTCCAGGTGACAAAATCTCACTTGAAAATAGCTTTTAAAAGAATAGCATAAAAAGTATATATAGGGGCTGCGGTAATTGTAGCATTTGATAAGCTTGCTAGCATAACCACTTGGGCATGGGAGGAGAGGAGCGCCAGACTATGCAGAAGTTGAGCTAAACAAATGTCTGCTTTCTGTCTGTTGCGGCTGTCAGGGTAATTTGATTATTGATCACCATTGCTGCATGGTGTTGTAGCCCTTCCTGCTGGAGGAATGTTCAGCATCAGTGCACAAGCATGGGCTGGGTCCTTTTTTTTTAAACAGTGGCCAAAACACAATGGACGCCATTTTAGAGTGCCACAAACAAGAACTAAATGAGCCATCACAGTATTAGTGCGGAGGAGCTTTTAGCTACCTAACATATGAAATACAGGCACCTAGTGACTTTGTATTAAGCACTTGGTCGTTTATTTATATATACATTTAAGTGTTGTTTTTTATAGGCCTGTTTGTGCTTATATAGTTGTTTCCTTTTAGGGGGTCTGTCCACCAAATGCACTTTTTTTGCGCTGACAGTGTCTGTTTTCTGTACATGGGCAAAGAACAGTTTTGAGGCCCTACCCAACCCCCCCCCCCCCCCAAATTCATAAACATGATTTGTTAAAGTGTATTTAGAGTAGTAGCAGAATATAATTGGCTTATTATTATCATAATTATTATTAATATTATTGTTAGTATTATTATTAGTAAACATGCAATTTTAACATAGTTTAAGAATAAAGGGAAAGGAAGCCAATTCCATGACTCACGGGCCATGCACAGCACAAGTAGTTCGATGTTTGCATTAAAGATAGGATAGCATGTGAACGTCTCTTCTGCCAAAGGGCACCACATACATCAGCAGCCAAAATGTGACATTAAAATAGCCTATAGCTTATTACTGTAGTATAACACTGCCATACTACACATAGACAAGAAAGAATACCGACGCTAAATTTGCAACAAAAAATCTACATCTGCCCATGTAGCCTGTGTTCAGGTCAGATTTTCTTGCGTGTGCTGCATGCTATGCTACTTTCGGTAGTTTTTCTATGAAGGGCCAATCTATATTTACAACACAACGATTAACTTGAACAATGAATGAATAATATGAACATACGTGATACGTGAACTACACATGAACAAAAAACACTAGTGAACAAATCTAGTGAATTTGAACAACACTGCCACACGCCCGCACACACACGGGTACACCACACTTAAAATGTCAGCTACACACATGGCAAACAACAAAGTAAATTCATGGACGCCTACATAATTAAGTTGTAAGTTAACAGCAATCAAAAAGACTACAACCCCCCTGCCATATTTAACAGATTATTACAAGCTAAATAGGTTTACGCGTGCGGTCAAAAGTTTGTTAAGGTGGTGCTAGCTGTCAGAGAGTGACTAGTCTGTCATGCTATGAATTTGACGCTAGTAGAAGTCACAATACGTAGACGCTAAATCCTACGTCAAATGATTTCAGATGCAATGAAAATAATATTACTTGTGACTGTCTTGGTAACTAGTGCCACGGCAGGCATGTGATAAGGAAACCCTCTGTCCTACCTTAAGTTGGTGCAGCTATGATCCACTTGTGTTCTTGCTAACCCATCCTGACATCTTACTTAGTTTAATTTCACGATTCTTCATTGATCTAAAGCAGTTTGCCCTCACTGACACCTCTCCTGCCTCATTCTTGTCAGACACTGAGAAAGTAGCGGTCATATTAGCAAACAACTTCGAGCTAACATGCCACGCAACGCAAAAACAATACAACGACTGTATGTTCATAACAAAGAACGGTAAAAAAAAAAAATACATGTGTTAAACCTGAGTCTATTTCATTTAGAAAACACATTACTGGCAAACATTCACTACAGCCGTGCTGATTTTCATTAGCCACGTAATTCATAATTGTGAATGAAGTTTGTCACGTATAACCTAAATCCTTTAATTCTCTGGCTGGATGTTGTGGGTTTGTGCCGTTGGAAAATACGGTGAACATCGTCCACGGTAATCCTGGGCAGGTCTTGTAGGCATCGGGTGTAAAATGACATTGTTAAAGACGTTACGGAAAAATAGTTGACGCGAAATGACAGTTCCCTGAATGACAGCTGAACAGACTTTATTGATAGAACGTCGCGGCCGGAAGTTGTGATGCTGGCTTATTGTAACCAGGAAAGAATTGTGAATAAACCCAATTGCCACTCAATGGCCAATCATAATCAAGGAAGGGGTGGGACACTGAAGGGCTAACTACCAATAGCTGGACTAACTACCAAAAGTAGGTTAATACTAACAACAGAGCTAGCAAGCATGCTATAGTATGGTCAGTGTGAAGACGGCATTGCAGTGTAAGTATTGCTGTTATTATTGTTGTGGATTTGGTATCTGGGATGCTGACCTCCAAAATACCAAGATGAACCCACGCTAGACAGTAATGCAAGACACTGAAAAAGTTATCATAAATGGCCCAACTTTTTGGGAGCTGTTGCTGGGCAACGGCATGATTGGCTGCAGTGGTTAAATTGGCTTTTGTAAGGAGGGGGAGCCCTTCTTTACTCGCAGTGGTCAATATGTCACTCTATTGTATTACTATAAATACTGTAGCAGAGGAAGCTCAGCTCCAGGCTGGCTGTATTGCTGAGGTGAGGAGGAGGAGGAGGTACTGAGCTCCAGAAGGCTCTGGCCCAATTTAAACTCTGACTGCCTCCAAGTTTTCAGATGAGATTATCTCGAAGGGTTGGCTGCTGCTACTGTTCCCTGATATATATACAGTATATATATATGTATATATATATGTGTGTGTGTGTGTGTGTGTGTGTGTGTGTGTGTGTGTGTGTGTGTGTGTGTGTGTGTGTGTGTGTGTATATGTTGCCCAATACCAGTGGTAATGTGCCCAAATGATATCTGTGTATAACTCTGCCCGGCAACATTACCCAGTGTATCCTCATCTTAACACAGACTGCACACACAAACACACACACACACACACACACACACACACACAGATCCGGTCAGGGTTCGACACGTTTCGCCGCCTGTGGGCTTTCTACTCTAACCAGGGACATGGGCAGCCTGATATGATTTTGAATGAGGCCGTGCTTGTTCATTTTGACTGGCCTGTGATGCCCACAATGCTGCCCCAGGCATACACAAGCACATGTCTTTGAAGATTACTCAGAACACAGCGCGCCCATGTGTGTGTAGGTGTGCACGCGTGCCTATGTGTGTGTGTGTGTGTGTGTGAGAGAGATAGGGGTTGAATGTGTTACTCAGATAAGTGTTTGTGTGTGTGTGTGTGTGTGTGTGTGTGTGTGTGTGTGTGTGTGTGTGTGTGTCTGAGAGTGTGTGTGTGTGTGTGGAGGATGTTATGGTAGGATCTGACCCTGATGCTCCTCATTCAAAGCTGCATTTGTCCTTAAACATGTATGTGGGACTTACGCCAGGCAGTACAAAGTCATGGAGGATAAACAGGATAAACACCCCGTCTGAAACAGGCAATGCAATGCTACAGTACGCCTGTACACTTGTGTGAAAACAAACCCTGGCACTGAAAAAAGATAACTTCCTCCTCTCTCATCTCTGAAACCCTGTATGTGTGTGTGAGGTTTCTCTTACCGTAAGTGTTACATCATCTCTAGGAGATGTTAGCCTCAGGAATGTACCACAAACAAAAAAAAAACAAAATCTAAAACAGACCAAAAGGAAACATGATCTTCCCTTCACCAGCCAGCTAGTGAGATACACAGCAGCATTGAGATGGAAATAGCTATCTGTGTCTGACTCCTTTGTCTTCTCCCTGACTAGAAAGAAAGAAAAAAAGAAAGAGACGCTTTCTTTTATTCAATTGCAGAGCACTTCCATTAAGGCCTTTTCTAATTGCCGCTCTTTCAGGCTAATTTAAAGGATGATATACTCGCGACTAGCATGTTATGCAATCAGAATGGCTGGGTTTAATCACAGGCCTAATTGTGATGTTTCTGTGCTAAATGGCAGACCGGGGGAAGACTATGAAATAATCATTTGGGCTCCTCGCTCTGCGCTCTGCGCCCGCGCCCCTGCTCCTGAGTATCCGTCACTGTGACTGGCACGCCATAATGAGCGCCCCCGTTCTCTCTCTCTCTCTCTCTCTCTCTCTCTCTCTCTCTCTCTCTCTCTCTCTCTCTCTCTCTCTCCCTCCCTCCCTCCCGGATGTGTCGGCACTTGCTTGCTCCCCCCACCGCCGTTACCCATAAATTCAGCGGCTCGTTAATCGAGTTGAGTCGAGTTCCCCCCACCCCTCCCTCCCAACCCCCCACTTCCAACCCCCCTGCGTGTTCTCTCCAAATTCCCTGGAACCTCCATGACAGTGGGGGAGAACAGAAAGACAGAGGTGTTCAGTGTTGTTCCTGCTGTACACATGCATTGTTGCCATAGTGATGTCTTGACGTTGTACCACCCCAGCAGGGCCCTGTAGGGTTGCCAGGGCAGCTTTTTGGCATAGCTCAGCTGGTTTGGATACATCAGAGCTGTGACTGGCCATACTAGGCTTGGGCAGTATATAATTTTTCATACCCCAATATTTTCCAGATATGGTACTCTGGTATGCTGGTATGTCACATATGTGTCCGTAGTGGGCCGACTGTCTGTCTGTCTATCTTATCTGTCCACCTGTCTGTCTGTCTCTGTCTGTCTGTCTGTCTGTTAATTAAGAAGAGTTGTTTTGAATTTTGTTCATGTACAGTCACTCTGGATTTGCTTGTAAAGCAACCTCTCCCTTTAAGACTAAGTCATCATTTTGGCTTCTAAAGTGCTTGTTACTTTGGATTAGATTCTGACACTGATCTTTGCTGTTTTTATTCAGATATGATGCTGTAGAGAGAAGCAGAGTAAGCTTGTCGGATGGTGTGTGTGTGTGTGTGTGTGTGTGTGTGTGTGTGTGTGTGTGTGTACTGTAGTCTGTTAGTATTCAAGTGCTGACCCACAGATTGCATTAGATTCTTAGCGTGAGGCAGGGTGAAACCAAGGCCATGCCATGGCAGACTCTCACCTGCTGGGCTCTCTACAGCGCAAAAACTACACACACACACACACACACACACACACACACACACACACACACACACACACACACACACACACACACACACACACACACACAATACCACAGACACACACACAATTCTACACACACACACACATACACGTAGACACGAACGTATATTCTTCACAGACATACTGTACATACACACAAGCACATACACACACACACACACACACACACACACACACACACACACACACACACACACATAAACGGTGTATTAGCACACTTCAGACCATGATGTGAGAAGCAGCGGAAGTGTGCCATGTGTGTTTTGGTTTGGAAATGATCCTGCATTGTGGCTCTGGGCCCTGTGTTCAGTAATCAGTAATTGTGCTATTGTTTGAGTTTCAAGCTCAAAGGGCCGTGATGAGTTGTGCTAACACCATCACTACAATCTGGGCACAGCCTGTAATTAATGTAATGTTGTTCAGTGTCAGTCAAAACAGAGACACCTAGGTGGATGCTACTGAGAGAGAGAGAGAGAGAGAGAGAGAGAGAGAGAGAGACAGAGAGAGAGACAGAGAGAGAGACAGAGAGAGAGACAGAGAGAGAGACAGAGAGAAATGCAAATTGACATGCAGTGGGACTGAAGAAGTGAATTGAGTGGACTGTGATTGTTTGGCCTGGTGTGTCTGTGGTGCAATGTAATATGCTTGCTCTATAGAGTAAAATAGCTAAACTCATAACTGTATGGCCCACTGTAAATTTTCCACATCACTTGTTAGGTGCACCGTTATTGCAGAATTCTTGTAATAAGCTGGCACCTCTATATTTGACAAAATTGTATAAATTGTATAAAGTGGTTGTGCCTAAAAATCGCCTCACTAGGTATCACAACTGTTTTTGTGTGTGTGTGTGTGTGTGTGTGTGTGTGTGTGTGTGTGTGTGTGAGAGAGAGAGCATGTGTGTGTGTGCGTGCCTGTGTGTGTGTGTGCGTGCCTGTGTGTGTGTGCACGCGTGTGTGTCCTTGTGCCTGTCTATGCTTGTGTGTGTGTGTGTGGCCGCGCTTGCGTGTGGCATACCCCAGCACCTGAGCCACACACACAGCCTCTCTCTAGATACTGTTCCCTCCCACCTTGCATTCGAATGCGCTGCGACCAACAAGCCAAGCCAGCGAGTAGCGCCAGTCTTCCAGAAGAATGAAGAAGGTAATTACAAATTACCCCAGTCGTTGGCGTACAAGACTGGCCTAACTCCCCCAAGACCAGTCCATCCCTCCCCCTCCTCTCCCCCTCTCCCCCTCCTCTCTTCCTGGATCACCTCCTGACCACACTGAGCACAGACCCTGCTGTCAGTGGCATACTCAATGACTGTTAGACACCGTCTAATACAACATGTCATATTGCCCTGTCTCGCCATCAGACATACACACGCGGGGATGTGTACTACGATTCATGAATACGCCATTAGATTAGATTGCATTTCAAGGTCAGCTCAGCTACGCGTGGTCATGTAGTGATTGTGTTCTGTGTGTGTGTGTGTGTGTGTGTGTGTGTGTGTGTGTGTGTGTGTGTGTGTGACTGATATGTATTGGATGTTTGTATTTCTGAATGATGCTGTGTGAATTGGATGTTTCTGTCTATCTATCTCTGGGTGATGCGTACAGTATATTGCTTGTTTACAGTGAGGGTCAGGCAGGGTTGATGCTGTTCTCCACTATTGATTTGAATGAAGGATGAGTGTCAACCTTAGGACCCTCTTTCTGTAAAATAAATAAGAAAATAGACAGACGGATAGACAGACGGATAGACAGACGGATATACAGGCAGACAGGCAGACGGACAGACAGACAGACAGACAGACAGACAGGCAGACAGGCAGACAGACAGACAGGCAGACAGACAGACAGATGGATAGACAGACTGACAGACAGACAACAGATGGATAGATAGACAGCAGATGGATAGATAAAAAGTAGATAAAAAGTAAGAAACAAATAAGTACACAAATAAATAGAATGATCTGATACCTGTGTCCTCTTTGTGCTGGTGTGTTTGCGGAGTGGCAGAGAACAAGTACAGGCACAGGAAGTGATCTCCACCAGCACCACATTCATCACTGACAATGGATGAGAATGGTAGATAGGAGTTAACCTAAGGATCATGTTTCTTAACTGTAAAACAACCACTAAACCAACAAGCAAAACAAACAAACAAACAAATATGAAGTAATTTCTACTTTTGGTGTCTGCTGTTTGGTGATTTGGTGGTTCTGATGTCTGTTTGCTGTCTGTGCTGGTGTGTGTTCACTGCATGGCGGAGAGCAGTAACAGGGAACAGTGTTAACCTAAGGACCCTTTTTTAAACTGTAAAACAACCACTAAACCAACAAACAAAACAAACAAACACACACACAAAAAAGAGGTAAAAGTAGCATCTAGTTTTGGTGTCTACTGTTTGGTGTGTTGGTGGTTCTGGTGTCTGTTTGCTGTCTGTGCTGATGTGTGTTCGCTGCATGGCAGAGAACAGGGACAGAGAACAGGGGACAGGGGACAGGGCCACCAGTAGCAGTAGCAGCAGTAGCAGCAGCAGAAGTGTGTGTAGCAGTGGGCCTGTCACTATATTGGTGGTTCTGGTGTCTGTTTACTGTCTGTGCTGGTGTGTGTCTGTGCTGGTGTGTGTCTGTGCTGGTGTGTGTTCGCTGCGTGGCGAAGAGCAGGAACAGGGAACAGGGGACAGAGAACAGAGAAGAGGAAACAGGGCCACCAGTAGCAGCAGCAGGAGCAGCAGAAGTGTGTGTAGCAGTGGGCCTGTGGCGTCACAGGCAGAGATTGAGTGGCACAGGGTTCGCGGGGCTGGCGTTTCCGTGGGGACGGTGGCCAAGGCGATGTTCCGGTTCACAGGGCGTGCAAATCAGCACGGAGCGCCGGGATTGCTGTGGAATTGTGCTGAGGGAAAAAAAGAAAAAAAAAAAAAACGAGGGGAAGAAGAATACCTCTTGGAGGAACTCCACAGACCAAAAGGGAATGAGAGCGAACGAGAGAGGGAGAGAGAGAGAGAGAGAGAGAGAGAGAGACAGAGAGCTAGAAAGAGAAAGACAGTGCAATAAAGAGGTAGAAAGTTTAACACCACAGCAAAATGGAGAGGAGGACTTTGACTTTTAAAACTGATTTAGAAAAAAAATAAAATTGTTAAAATCAGCCAATTTCACCAACTGAAAACGAGCATCCCAAAGTCATTAGTTTACCCCTCATATTTGTTTTGTGCAATATACGAATATCCCACTGCAGAAACAAATTGCCTATCTTATAATGCCCATGAGAAAAGATAGATAGATAGAAAGATAGAAAGATAGAGGGAGAGAGAGAGAGAGAGAGAGAGAGAGAGAGAGAGAGAGAGAGAGAGAGAGAGAGAGAGAGAGAGAGAGACAGAGAGAGAGAGAGAGAGAGGAGACACAGACACAGACAGACTGAAAGAGAGGGTCAGAGACAGACACAGACATGGATAGAGAGGAGGAACACATTTGATGGAAAGGGATGGAGGGATTTTTGATGTTACAAAGTCATCACAATATGCAAATATACAAATTTAGCATCCTCAATTATCAACCCATGTGTGAATAACACAGAGAGCAGGGCTAGGAGGGGGGAGAGCGAGGCGAAGGAATGAGGGTGGGGGCAAATGAAGTAGACATATTCAAGCAGACAGGGCTACAGTGCATGTGTAGAGTGTATCAGTGCCAGTGCCATGGTGGGCATTTGGTGGCCATCTCGGACGGGACTGTGAAGGTGAAGGAATGAATGAATGAGGGGGGGGAGGGGTAAATGAAGTAGACATATTCAAGCAGACAGTGCTATATGTGGAGGGTGTACAGTATCAGTGCCATTTGTGAATATCTCGGACGGGACTCTGAGGTCTAGTCACCAAGACCCCGGTACAGAGCCCATCGGATCCCTTTTCCCTTGCCACACGCCTTTTGAAGTGACACAGAGATGCGTCCCGTAATTGAAGATTGGGAAGTGTGTGGGGGTGGGCACCAACATGGCATCAATTATGCATTCAGCTCCTCTATTAAAAAGTAAACATTTTCGCACCAGTACGTGCTCAGTGTCACTTCTTCCTTCAGGCAAAAAACGAGGGAGAGAGAGAGAGAGAGAGAGAGAGAGAGAGCGGGAAATATCTCAGCAGTTTCTTTTTCGTTCTCTCTCTCTTTGTTATCATATCCCAGAGCTCCTCTCTTTTTTCTCCCACTTCTTCCTGCCTTCGTTTTTTTCTCCTTCTCTTTCTTTTTCAGTTTCTCTTTTTCTTTCCCCCTTTCTCCGGATTACTTTCTTTCCTTCTCACTCCTTTCTTTCTCCCACTTTCTCTCTCTGTTTCTCTCTCCATCACTTACTTTGTTTCTCACTTCTTCTCTCTCACACTCTTTCTCTCCCTCTTTTCTCCCATCTTGTTCTGTTTCTCTGTTGATCCCACGGTTACTATGGAAACAACAGACAGGCATAGTCATTGGATTTACAAGTCCACAGCCCTTTTTGCAAACCACCCCCCCCCCCCCCCCCCCCCCCCCCCCCCCCCCACACACACACACACACACACACACACATACACACACACACACACACATTATCAAACTAGTTCCCAAAGAGTCCCTCCTGAGCGGGCCTATTTATTTATATCTTAATTTATTTATTTATTGTTCTCCTCCCCTCCTCTCTCCTCCCTCTCTCTCCTCCCCTCTCCTCCCTCCTCCCTCCTCCCCTCTCCTCCCCTCCTTCCTCTCCTCCCCTCTCCTATCTGCTCCCTGTCCACCTCCCCTATATAAAGCACAGCACTACTGCTCTTTAAATATCTGTACTGGGGCCCCTGCTGGTGCCTACACCCTGCTGTGTGTGTGTGTGTGTGTGTGTGAGTGTGTGTGTGTGTGTGTGTGTGTGTGTGTGTGTGTGTGTGTGTGTGTGTGTGCCTGCGCCCTGCTGGATCCAGTCTGTGCGGCGCGTGGCACAGCTCGAGCTTAGTCTCAGGTGTCGGCTTGTGTGTGTGTGTGTGTGTGTGTGTGTGTGTGTATGTGTATGTGTGTGTGTGTGTGTATGTGTGTATGTGTGTGTGTGTGTGTGTGTGTGTGTGTGTGTGTGTGTGTGTGTGCCTGTGTGCCTGTGTGTGTGTGTGTGTATGTGCCTGTGTGTGTGTGTGTGTGTATGTGTGTGTGTGTGTGTGTGTGTGTGTGTGTATGTGGTTGCGTGTGTGTGTGTGTGTGTGTGTGTGTGTGTGTATGTGCTTGTGTGTGTGTGCGTGTGTGTGTGTGTGTGTGTGTGTTGTAAAGCTCAGGTGTCGGGTGACTGCTGGCATCTGCTGGATTTCTGTGCCTACCCGCAGTCTTAATGAGCTGTGCAGGGCTGTCAGCGAGCCTGCCACTCAAACTCCCTCTCTCCCTCTCTCCCTCTTTCTCACTCTCTCTCTCTCTCCCTCTTTCTCACTCCTTCACTTTCTCTCTCTCTCTCTTTCTCTATCTCCCTCCCTCACTTTTTCCGTCTGTCTGTCTTTCTGACTCCTTCACTTTCCCTCTGTCTCTGTCTCCCTCTCCCTCTCTCTCTCTTTTTGACTCCTTCACTTTCACTGTCTCTCTCTACCTCCCTCACTTTTCCTCTCTTTCTGTCTTTCTGTCTTTCTGACTTCCTCACTTTCGTTCTCTCTCTCTCTCTCTCTCTCCCTCTTTCTGACTCCTTCACTTTCCCTCCCTCTCTCCCTTTGCTTTCACTCCCTCTCGTCCTCTCTCTCTCTCCCTCTCTCCCTCTTTCTGACTTCCTCACTTTCCCTCCCTCTCTCTCTCTCTCCATCTTTCTGACTCCTTCACTTTCCCTCTCTCCCTCTCTCTCTCTCTCTCCCTCACTTTTCCTCTCTGTCTATCTATGTATCTCTCTCTCACACCTACTTCTGTTATGACTCTCCATAACATTTCCTCTATTTTTCTCGCTCTCTATTTCTCTGTCACTCTCTTCCGCTCTCACTCTCCCTCAGTTTCCTCCTCCCTATATCTCTCCCTCCCTCATTTTTCCTCTCTGTCTCTCGTTCTCTTTTTCTGTCATCGTTACTTTCCCTCTCTCTTACCCCCTTCTGTCCCCACTCTTCCTAAGTTAGTAGTTACTATCCCTCTCTCCCCCTCTTTTTGTGTGACTATGCCATACTCTCTCCATCTCCCCCTCTTTTCTTTTTTCTTTCTCTCTCTCTTCCCCTCTTCTGCTCTTTTCCTCCCTCTCTCTTTCCCTCTCTCCTACTCAGCCCCTGTTTCTATTTGTCTCTTTCCCAGTCCCCCCTGTTTTCCCCGATTCTCACACTTCCTCTCTCTAACTTGTCTTGCTTGTTCTCACTTCCTCTCTCTTTTCACTTTTTCTGCTTCTCACTTTCACACATACCCTCTTTTTTTAGCACGCCTCCTCTTCTCACTCTCTCTCTCTCTTTCTCAATTTCTCTCTATCCCTCTCTCTTTCTCTCTCTCCCTCT
>CM059284.1:7170178-7177678 GCA_030347295.1 Setipinna tenuifilis | reverse complement strand
GTGTGTGTGTGTGTGTGGTGTGTGTCTGTGTGTGTCTGTGTGTGTGTGTGTATGTGTGTGTGTGTGTGCGCTTGTGTGTGTGTGTGTGTGTGTGTGTGTGTGTGTGTGTGCGTGTGTGAGTGTGTGTGTCTGTGGTGGTGGGAGTAATAGCACAAAGCAATGACTGACCGCTTTTCAAACTCTTTGAGAGGAGGAAGAGTTGAGGTGAGACGGTCTGGTGAACCTTGATTGAAGATTGATTGACTGTCTGGCTGTTGGTTTAGAAGAGCTTGTGGGATTTGAACCTGGCACCACAGGGACGTGGGTCTGATGCTCACTGATCACTTGTCTGGCTGTTGGTTTGGAGGAGCTCATGGGATTTGAACCTCTCACCATAGGGTTTAATGTCAGTTGTTTTTTTTTTAATAAGTTGATATATTTTGGGATGCAGACAAAAACATGTCACAAAAACATAGCCCAAAATGACACTTAATGACAATCGTCAACAACATGAAGGAAGTATCATTAATGTTCATGATGTGTGTTATGTCATGCTTATAAAGGGCTCGTGTCACCCTTATGTAGACAACTCCACATGTGTAACTGATTTTTCTAATTCGCTAACATAGTAGCATTTACTTCCTAAAGCTGGTCTTTTCATCCGTGCTACCAGCCAATGGTGCATACAAGGCACTCAAGCTACTGACCCGTAACTACCCATTCTCCTGAACTCCCCCTAGTGGTAATGAGCAGTAATACATACTAAATACCAATCATCGCAGTAATGGCCATTGCTTTTGTATGCCTCATATAAGCAGTCTGCATTCCGACCAAAGTGGTATTCGTGTTTATTTACTCCTACAAAGCCTCTTTCTGCTGCCAGAAGGGTTATCTTTATACAATCAGTATCTGCTAACTGATTAGGCTGTTTGTGATGATGCTAACTGACTAGCTGTGTTTCATAACATACTTAATAAGGGAGCAGCGATAAGCACGACCACATGCTGGGCAAAGAACAAAAATAAACATTGCAAGGCAAACAGTAAATAAATAAATAAAGAAAGAAATAAAGATTGAGAGAAAGAGTCCCCAGCTGATCAGGGCAGTTGAATAATTAGGCGGCGCTCGGGCTAAGTGTGAGAGGAAAGGAGGCCTGGAGAGGCATCGATCGAGAAAACCACTGCAGGATAGATTGAATTATTTATCCGCTGCGATCGATGCATTGGCAGGCTCATTGCATGGCTGGTGTGTGTGTGTGTGTGTATGTGTGTGTGTGTGTGTGTGTGTGTGTGTGTGTGTGTGTGTGTGTGTGTGTGTGTGTGTGTGTGTGTGTGTGTGTGTGTCTGTGTCTGTGTCTGTGTCTGTGTGTGTGTGTGTCTGTGTATGTGTGTGTGTGTATATGTGTCGTTTCATGTTTCTGTGTGTGTGTCTGTGTGTGTGTGTGAGCGCATGTGGGTGTGTGTGTTTGTCTGTGTGTGTTCGTACTTACAGGCCACAACGCACAGCCTCAACAAACAGAGCATTTAAAATATGTGGTAAAGAAATGTGCAGCAGACAAGAGGAGCACTCAGGAGCATTGCACAATCACACCGGTGTGGTAACTCGGTCCACTTTACAACCGTCTCACTCACATAAATAATAGAACTTCCTGGAGTAGCGTGGCCAAGGCAACCACCCACAACATTCTAAAACAGAACCCTTCACCTCTGTTCTTTGGCTCGCTTGCTATATGCTGTAGCATTTGTGGCGATTTGTCTATTGCCCTCTGTCCATCATTGCATCTCTTTACCTCTCTCTCATTGTCTCTCTCTCTCATTTTCTCTCTTTCTCTCTTACTCTCCCTCTTTCTCTGTCTCCAGCTCTCTCTATTTCTCACTCTCTCTGTTGGTCTGTCTCTCTGTTTTTCCCTCTCCCCTATATCTCTCTCTCTGCCTCTCTGTCTCTCTGTCTCTCTCTCTCTATCTCTCTCCCTCTCTCCCTCCCTCCCTCCCTCTCCCTCTCTCCTTTGATTGTGATGGTAAAAGCCTTGTTGATGGACATTGCTGATATGCGGTCTATTGATGTAATCATGGAAGAAGGTTAGACAGCGGGCTAATATGGGGGATTTTAAATAACTCTCTGAAGACTAAATGGAGAATGCAGCATTGCACATTTCTCTCTCTCTCTCTCTCTCTCTCTCTCTCCCACCCCCCTCTCCCTCTTTCTTTTCATCCCTCTCTCTCTCTCTCTCTCTCTCTCTCTCTCTCTCTCTCTCTCTCTCTTGCACGCACACACACACACACACACACACACACACACACACACACACATGCGCGTGCACAGCCTCGCTGCAAGGATGTGAGTTTCTAGGAAATCCTACATCAAATGTGGTCATCATATGCAGGTTAACTTATTTAGTGCCTAGTGCAGTTCACCTCCGGGTGAGCTCTTTTCCAGTTGGCCTGGCTTATCTCTCCTCCTCCTTCTCTTCCCTGTGTACTGGAGTTCATCTCTCCCTCTTTCTTCTCCTCCTCCTCACACAGTTTAGTGTGTCTCTCCATCCATCCTCTCTTCCTACATTCTCATGTGGTACAGTGTTCCACATTCTCTCCATCCATTTTCCTTCTCTTCTTCCTCACATAGTAGTGTATCTCTCCATCCATTCTCCTCTTTCACCGCGTGTAGCATAGTGTAGCTCTCCATTCTCTTTCTCTTCTTCATTCCTGCATAGTGTAGTGTGTCTTTCCATCCTTTTCTTCCATCTCTTGTAGTGTAGTGAATCTCTCCATCCATCCTCTCTTCCTCCTTTAGGGGTAGTGTAGTGTGTCTCTCCATCCTTTTCTCCCGTCTTTTGTAGTGTAGTAAATCTCTCCATCCATCCTTTCTTCCTCCTCGGGTAGTATAGTGTGTCTCTCCATCCATCCTCTCTTCCTCCTCTAGGGGTAGTGTAGTGTGTCTCTCCATCCTTCTCTCCCGTCTTTTGTAGTGTAGTAAATCTCTCCATCCATCATGTCTTCCTCCTCGGGTAGTATAGTGTGTCTCTCCATCCATCCTCTCTTCCTCCTCGGGTAGTGTAGTGTGTCTGTCCATCGGCTGTTTGCCTGGCCGAGGGGGCTTTTTCCTGTGGAGTTTCAGGCTTGTTTGTGGACACCTAATCTAGTGTAATTAAACACATCTGACAAGGTCATTATGCACCAAGATACCAACACCAAATGCGCACACACACACACACACACACACACACACACACACACACAAACACAAACTCGTGCACATACATATATGTGTGCATGAACATACACACGCATACATACATACATACACAGATACACACATATTTACAGTTTTTTAAGTCTATACTGTTTACCATGCACCATCTGATTTGCATATGTAAACAGAAGCTCATGTGCAAAACAGAGTAATACACACTAAAATGTGCACACAAACACATACACACTTGTGCAAAATTCTGAAATGCCCACAGGCATATACAGTATATGAGCTAAAATGCACAAATACATGCACCCATGCCTACACAGACACACACGTGCACACACACATGCCTGCACACACACATGCCTACACACACACACACACACTAGTAGCTCCTCTGCACTGGGCTGTATTTGGTGTTGAGCTGTACACAGCTGACAGTAATTACTTTGTGAGGCAAATAAGACAGCAGGCCAAGACAATGGAGTGTAACACAAGCGCACACACACACACACACACACACACACACACACACAAATACTCATACACACCCATACACACATATACACACAGATGCACCCACACACACAGATACACATACACAGACACACACCCACAGAAATGCGCACACGCATACACACTTGCACACATGCACACACACAAATACTCACACACAGACACACAGACACACACACACACACACACACACACACAGAGGCAAATTAGAGGAGAGGATAAGACAGTGGAGTGTGGCAGGGGGCCAGGGCCTCTCAGCAGAGATCCCATCCCTCCCTCTCTTTTCCTCTCCTCTCTTCTCTTCTCCTCTCTTCTCCTCTCCTCTCTTCTCCTCTTCACTCAGGCAATGTGATTACTGCCAGCCCAGCAGGCAGCAGGAGAGAGAGAGAGAGAGAGAGAGAGAGAGAGAGAGAGAGAGAGAGAGAGAGAGAGAGAGCAAGAGGGAGAGAGAAAGGGATAAAGAAAGAGAGAGTGTGAAAGAAAGAGAGAGACAGAGACATAAAGAGAGACCAGAAGAGAGAAAAAAGAGAGTGAGAATGTGAGTTTAACTGAAAGATATACAGTACAGTAGGAGGTAAGAAGGAGGGAAGCTAAAGAAAGTGTGTTTAAAGGGTTAGAAGCTAAAGGCTAACGTGTGTGTGTGTGTGTGTGTGTGTGTGTGTGTGTGTGTGTGTGTGTGTGTGTGTGTGTGTGTGTGTGTGTGTGTGTGTGTGTGTGTGTGTGTCTGTCTGTGCGTGAATGAGACAAGTGAAGCAGTAGTTGAATTGTTGCAGTTACGCTGTTTAAAAAAGGAAGAGACAGAAGGGGGCTGCTGAAAATATGTAGTTGAACTTGTCTGGAGGGAGAGGCTGATAGAGACATGGAGATGGAGAGAGGAGGAGTGAGAAAAAGAGAAAAAGAGAAAGAGAGATCACTAAGATGGTGCTGAAGATGTAGTTGAACATGGCAAGTATTTGACTGCTGTGTTGGGTAAGGAGAGAAAAGACAGAGATGAAGAGAAAGGGAGAATAGAATAGAGAGAGAGAGATAGAGATAGAGAAGAGCACAGAGTAAAATAGAAAAGAATATAATGCCTTTTATTGTCATTATACACATGTACAATTTCCACCTTCATACAACCTCCAGTCCTCTCTTCACTTCCCCTCGCCTCTCTTCTTCTCTTCTTTCCTCTATTTTTCTTCTCCCCACTCCACTCCTTGCCTGACATCTCCGCTTTTCTGCTCTCTCTTTTTCCTCCTCTCCTTTACTCCCCTCTCCTGACATTTCTTGACATTGCCTCTCCTCTGTACTCCTCTCCTCCTCTCTCCTCTCATCTCCTCTAATCACTTTTCCTCTCCTCTCTCTGGCTCATCATGAGTCTGTCCTATGTGTTCAAACTATACATCTGGGCATAGACACACCCATACAGACACACCCTCACACATCACACACACACCCATACACACGCACACACACATGCACACCCACACACCCACACACACACACACACACACACACACACACACACACACACACACACACACACACATGCACACACACACACACACACACACACACACACACACCCACACACAAACACACACACACTCACACACACACACTGATACAGACATGGGATGTGGCATGTGGCCCAGGGCGGCAGATCCGTAGTGACTCCAACACTCTCGCTTCCGCAGAGCGGAGAAACTGATTGCACATGACGAATACGATCAGCAAATGTGTGTGTCAGTCACACACACACACACACACACACACACACACACACACACACACACACGGATTGCACATGAGGAATATGATCAGCAAATGTGTGTGTCACTCACACACAGATATACGCACACAGACATACACAACCAGACACACACACACACACACACACACACACACACACACACACACACACACACACACACACACACACAACATTGCAGACCTTATACACCTTTTCCCTTTTACCCACCTTTTTTTCTTTATGTCTGGCTATCACACACACATGCACGTACACGCACACACACACACACACACACACGCACACAGACACACACACACACACACACACACACACACACACACACACACACACACACACACACACACACAAATTTACAACTCCCTATTACTTGAACACAAAGAGCCCCAAATGCATCTGTGAGAGGAGTGAGCAATGCTATCTTTGTGCACTGCCCCTGGGTCCATTAAAGCAGACAGAGAACAACAACCCCATACACACACACACACACACAACCCCACCCTCCACCCACCCCCTCTAAGAATGAACAATCACCACACAGGGACCCACCCCACCCCAGCCCCAGCCCCCGCTTTTCTTCTATTGTTTGGGACTATATGCATTTGCCAAAGAGAAAGGAAGAGCGTGTGTGTGTGTGTGCGTGTATGTGTGTGTGTGTGTGTACTATGTGCTTGTGTGTCTGTGGTGTTGCTGTTTATAGGCATGCAGGCGTGCATCAGCGTTTGTGTCTATGTGTGCATGTGACTATGTGTGTGTGTGTGTGTGTGTGTGTGTGTGTGTGTGTGTGTCTGTCTGTCTGTCTGTCTGTCGTTGGATACTTGTGTGCGTTGTAGTCATGGGTTGTTGGGGAGCTGGTGGCAGGCGGTTTTGCCAGATTGCATGTTTGCCAGGCTCTTTTGGGCAGCTGTGTGTGTGTGTGTGTGTGTGTGTGTGTGTGTGTGTGTGTGTGTGTGTGTGTGTGGCACTGTTATGGTGCCAGCTCTGTGATTACCCTTCTCTCAGTGTGAACGGCTATAATACTGCATTACACTACCACCTGCAGAGTGGACAACACCTGCAAGCCACACCTCATCATACCACACACACACACACACACACACACACACATATGCACGCATGGGCAGTAGGGCTGTCCTCGACCAAGGATTTTCTTGGTCGACCAGTGGTCGTGCATTCACTCCGACTAATCGATTAATCGCCCCGTCCCCTCGAAAAAAAAACAAAAAAAAAACGAAATAACGTGATGGGCTACACAACTGCGAGGCGGCCGTCTCTCTGCGCATTTACCACTAACGGCGAGGGTAACCTATGTTATGTTGTCTGATTGCCTGAACTATGTGATGTAGGCCTACAAAATGTTTCCTGGTTGATTTACATAACTTAACTAACCTACATAAAAATCAGTTGAATGCCTAGTTCTCCCAGTCGGAGTTAAAAGGAAAAAAACAACGTTGTGACCTTGGCTGACATAGTACACTAATCGCACAGCACAGTCTGCCGTCTGTTACACGGGCAAATTATTTCAGATTCTGGTATTCAGGATGTGTCGAAACAAATTAATCAGAAAGACTGGCAGACTTTTAACATTCTGATGAATATTTATTTAAAACACGTTAAATCCGCCCAAACCTCCGCGGGTCATAGAAGTATGGGAGGAAATATCTTCAATAATTGTGTCCTCCTTTGGCAAGAAGAGAACTTTCGAACAGTGCCCAAAGCGGCAACGTTAGAAGACGTGAAACAAAAGCTTTAAACTCAAAGGAAACATCAAAAATAAAAGGTGGAGGTCCATTAAACCATTAGTCCACTAGTTTTCTTTTTGATGATTAGTCCATTTCATTTCTTACAACTTGCCACGCTGTTTATTAAATAAACTGCAGAGCATTGCAATCGCTGTTTATTTAAAAGACAAAAGAAACTGCCGAACATTGCTATAAACTGCAAAACATTGCTATACTCTTATTATTTGTGCCTGTTTGCTTATTAAAACATAAAAATACATGGCTATACAGGCTATATACGTTGCAACTTTTCTGCCAGTTCAGCTCGCCTCTCTGCGGCAG
>CM059284.1:7157678-7162678 GCA_030347295.1 Setipinna tenuifilis | reverse complement strand
TGTGAGTGAAAGAACAAAAAATACAGACAGTAATTAAGGCAGGCAGCCAGACAGACAGGCAAACAGACAAAGAAAGCAATTTTAAAAAAGAAGGACAAAAAGAAACAAACAAAGAAACAAACAAAGAAAGAAGAACATAAAAAGATGACGTAGACAAGGCATTAAAAAACTTACAAAACACACTTACAAAATATCTCTAAAAAGACTGAAGTCATTGGGCTGTAGATGTGCCCTAATTTCATTAGCTGTGTTTTAACTCAGGGCAGTGGGCTGATGGGTAAGGAGGCCCGGGTGGGACATACAGTACAGTACTGTACACACTCTTTCCTCTTCGCTCCAGTCAGTCAGTGTACCGCCAGAGATAAATTATATCGTCCATTATCAACACTTAATGGTTTCCCCGACCCAACGCAACCCGACAGAGAGTTGCCCTTTTGTGTACATCATCAGATTTCAGGCCCATCTACTGCTGAATAAGAGCTTGTCTTGCCACAGCACACTGAGGTATGACTCTCTTATAAACACACACACATGCACACACACACACACACACACACACATGTAGACACATACACGCACACACACACATGCACAAACATACACACATAAACACACACAATCACACACACACATACACGTACACACACACACACACACACACATAAACACACACACACATACAGAGACACAGAAACACACACGCACATGCACACACACGCACACACACATACTGTACACACACACAAAAAGGATATAATAACTACCGAAGGAAAAAAAGCCTGGCAGTAAATGATGAACTTGTTAAACCCAAAGGGAAGCACGTCTGGTGTTCACAGAGTGCCTAAGCAGCAGTTCCAGCACAGTTGGAACAAGAAAAAGAGAGAGGAGAAGAGAGGAGAAAAGAAAGGAAGAGAAAAGAAGAGAAGAGGAAGTCTTGTTTGATTGAGCTACAGTAGGAGATGGGTAGTTATAGCCTCTGCAACATGAAAGCCGCACAGACTTCCTGTAAACTTCTGTCGAGTTCTGTGCGAGTTATTCTGCGCGACTTGTTAAAAAAAATTAATAAATAATAATAAAAAAAAACGTCTTCTCTTCTTCTCTTCTCATCCGGCTGTTTCCTCAGCAGCTGTGGTATCCTATCCGTCAGCGAGCAGTCTGTTTGTGTACGGCAGAAGAAACAACATCTAACACACTCTGTGATGACAGACCAGATTCCCTTACTGCCATCAAGGCATTTTTTTATTCTTCATCAGTTACACTTTATTTAGCAGTCCCTGTTACATCAATTAGGTGCAGTGTGACAAAGTGTGTAACAATATGTTACATTTTGTAACGTTATGTAATTGTACTATACTTTAGGGTTAGGGTTAGTGTCAGGTATGTGCAGTGTAAGTACATAATAATACACGTTGTTACATGTAGACACACTAAAACAAGTAACCATAAAATAAAGTGCTTCCTTTTATCTCTGGGATACGGATATCACTTACCTCCTACTTTCCTCTCTCTCTATCTCCCCCGTCTCATTCTCTACCTTTCCCTCTCTCTCTCTTTCTCTCTCTCTCTCTCTCTCTCTCTCTCTCTCTCTCTCTCTCTCTCTCTCTCTCTCTCTCTCTCTCTCTCTCTATCCCCTGACGAAGTCTCACTCAGCTGAATGGTGTTTGCTGGCTGGAGGCGAGCCAGGCGGCCATTTTGGCTCATTATGGCAAACGTGAGTCTGGGGAAAAGCAGCTGTGTCTCTTCCACTCGGCTGAGCAGGTTAACGTGCGACACGCCAGCATGGCGTCCCCCTTTGCCCACCCTGTCACGCCTGTGTGTGTGTGTGTGTGTGTGTGTGTGTGTGTGTGTGTGTGAGACAGCGCGGCTAGCCCCCTTTGCCCACCCTGTCACGCCTTAATTAAACACCATCAGGCCGCGACTCAGTCTCATCCTGGCCCTCTGACTCTTGTTCAATTAGTAACAAATGTACAAATGACACCGGTGTTTTTTATTATTTATTTATTTATTTATTGCCGTGCATGTGGATGTACTGTACACGGCTGGTAGTGTATGTGCTTTTTGTGTGTGTTTTGTGCATGTATGTGTGTGTGCTCAAGTGTGTGTGTGTGTGTGTGTGTGTGTGTGTGTGTGTGTGTGTGTGTGTGTGTGTGTGTGTGCCAGTGCTGAAACACCTGGACATTATGCCCCGTGTTGTTGGTGGTTTTTGGTATTTTAGATATTTTGTGTGAACGTAAGGTTTGTTTTTGTGGTGAGCCAAGCTGTGACGGCACCAAAGTTATTAATGTCCAAGAGACTGTATTAAGCTCTTTTCAAGCAAGACAAATCAGACATTTAACATGTATTTTTTACATGTATACACATAGGTATACAATTCATTTAATATCTGTCTTGTATTATTGTTTTTAGTCAGTGTGTCACAGGTATAACTATATAGTCTGGCTATAAAACCTGCCTACCCACGTCCACTCGATTATTTTCTGCCCTACAGTTCAGTGGTAGTTTGAGTTTCCTTTATTTGACTCCAGTGTTTTTTCATCAGACCAATCAGGCAGACTTATATTGTAGCCTATATGCTAACTGCATATGCCACGACCAGATGTTAGCGATCGTTGTCGTGTTAAACTAGTTGCACTAGTCTACACGTCCAGGAACAAAAACGTTTCTCAACACAGGACAGCCAGAGTCTCTGTGTGAAATGCACTGAAGTACTGTACTACTAGGGGCTGCTTTACCAGGCTAGGGTCCTCATCCCCACATCCTGGTTCCTGCGGAGGCTTTTAAGGGCCCTGGTAGGAGGTAGGAGGGGAAAAAAGAAACATGCTTGTCACCAAAGCTCCTTTCTCTCGCCCTTCATGTGTAAGCGGATAAGCAGCTTTGGGGGTTTTAGCTGTGGCTGTGTGTGCCGTGTGTAACCTTGGCCCCTCACAGGAAGTTTTCACAGGGATTGAAATGGCAGACAAGTGGGTCTCTCATACACAATCTTGTCTCCTTGTCAATCTCAGCCACATCTTTAGGGCAGGCTTACACACATGCGCGCACACACACACACACACACACACACAGACACACACACACACACACACACACACACACACACACACACACACACACACACAGATATATAAACACACATACACTCTTTCTCTCTCTCTCTCTCACACACACACACACACACACACACACACATTGTATCTTCCTTTTTGCTATTTGCAGACACATGCATAGTGTGTGTGTGTGTGAGAGAGAGAGAGTGAGAGAGACAGACAGACAGAGACAGAGAGAGAGAGAGAGAGAGAGAAGGAGAAGATCAAGGAGAGCAGCAAAAAAAAAGCTAGGAAAATGAGGAAACATTGTAAGACCCTATATTGGGCTTATTCAGGGGATTAAGTGAATTTAGTGCAGAGAAATGTCACAAGGTCTCCAAATGAATTCAAATGCAAAGCAGAGGAAGCAGCAAAAGCCTATGTAATAACCCCCAGAATAGAAGTGTGTTTTCTCCCTCTTTGGCAAAGGCTTGACCCTAAAAAGATGGAGAGTTCTCATAAAAGAAGACAAAGATAAAATAATCGTTATACTCCATTTTCAACAACTTTTTTTCTCAATCTTATCTTGATTTAATATAGCTCGGAAGACATAACATGGCATAATAATCATAATGGCTAATTGTAGATTTGGGTGAATTGAGTACTTATTTAATTCCTTTTGCTTGGTCTAATTGAGGGGAGCAGATTATCAGTGGCACATCCTGATTCCAGTCCATTAAACACACACACACACACATACGCGCACACACACACACACACACACACACACGCACACACTCTGTCACACACAGACACAGACACACACACACGCACACACACACACACACACACACACACACACACACAGAACCGGCAGAAGAAAAAAGAGGAAGTCTATGATCACATCTATCACAATAGCACTGATCACTGACCACACTTGACCCACAGCTCTCCTTACCTCTCTCTCAACAGGAGTGAGTTTTCTATGGTCTACTCTCTAGTGTGAGTGTGTGTGTGTGTGTTCACATGGTCTACTCTCTAGTGTGTGTGTTTATATGGTCTACTCTCTAGTGTGTGTGTGTGTGTGTGTGTGCGTGTGTGTTCCTATGGTCTACCCTCTAGTCTATGTGTGTGTGTCGTTTCCCATGCTGTGTGTCTACTCGGCAACATTTTTGGGGCGGACAGTACACTCAGAAAACTCATTTTAGTGAGGTCAACAACACACACCCCCTCCCCCCGAGTGTGTCTGGACTGCCCATGGAGTGAAAGTGATTCCCATTTGTCACCTGATCTCATGTGATTATATGGCACACAGCAGGGCCTGGGGAGCAGTGTGTGGGGACAGCACCATGCTCAGGGTACCTCAGTGTGTGTGTGTGTGTGTGTGTGCGTGTGTGTGTGTGTGTGTGTGTGTGTGTGTGTGTGTGTGTGTGTGTGTGTGTGTGTGTGTGGACGGTCCCACGCTCAGACTACCTCAGTGGCATTTCTGGCACCTGGTGAATGGTGGGTTTCTATCACAGGTGCCTTATCTTACCTGGGGGATTCATGTGATTATGCAGCACCTGGGGAGCAGTGTGTGGGGAAACTCATGGGGACAGTCCCACACTCGGGGTACCTCGGTGCCATTTCTGGCAGTTGGTGGGTTTCAACCTTCCATTACAGGTGTCTTATCTCACGTGGGGGATTGGAACCGCTAGTTATAGGTCTGTTACCTTAACCACCAATCCAAGCCAGCACTGTCCCAGTTGGGCACTGGGCAAACAGGACAGTAGCCCCGTTTACATGGACACAAAATTTCACTTTTAATCTCTTTATTTACAGAAACCGATTAAAAACGTCCCATATATACAGTCAAATAATCGGATTCAAATGAAACCGTTTAAATTTTCAAACCGATTAAAATAGGTGGTTTACACCTTTCTTCAAACGCGAATCTCTTTATTTGAGGCTCATATAAACAGTTCGGTAGAATTCTAA
>CM059284.1:7142678-7145178 GCA_030347295.1 Setipinna tenuifilis | reverse complement strand
AGCTATCTGCCGCCATGCCGTACAGGCTAAGAATAGCCCGACAGGGAAAAGGTCAAGTTGACTAGTCTCCCCCCGCTGGGTCCAGCACCTCGGGCCAGATCAAATATTACCTGTGAAGTGCTGTGGTGTGAATCGGATATTACCTGTGATATTTGAGGGGGAGACTTGTGATTGGCAATAACAGCTTGTTTGTATATGACAGATTGACAGACAGATAGACAGATAGACAGGTAGACAGACAGACAGACAGACAGACAGACAGACAGACAGATAGATAGATAGATAGATAGATAGATAGATAGATAGATAGATAGATAGATAGACATATAGATAGATAGACAGACAGACAGATGGATAGATAGACAGACAGACAGACAGATAGATAGACAGACAGACGGATAGATAGATAGATGGATAGATAGACAGACACAGACAGACAGATAGATAGATAGATAGATAGATAGATAGATAGATAGATAGACAGACAGACAGACAGATGGATAGATAGACAGATGGATAGATAGACAGATAGATAGATAGATAGATAGATAGATAGATAGATAGATAGATAGATAGATAGATAGATAGACAGACAGACAGACAGATGGATAGATAGACAGATGGATAGATAGATGGCTCCTGTTTGTTGTGAGTTTGAGTTATTCAGGTTGGCGTTACGTCTGAAGACGGCTCTTTAGACCTGAGAATAGACAAGATAATTACTCCTCTTTCCTGCGTGGCGGTTTCTCTCTCTCTCTCTCTGTGTAAGCGCTCCAACACACAAGTCAGTGATGGAGTCAGCCATCACTGTAGCCTCACTGTATCACAAAACCCAATTATGGAACCCGGCACCGCGCTCATCTTCGCGAGCCCCGTGTTCGCGGAAATGAATCTGCCATCTCGGACAGATGGTTCGTCTTTAACTTTATCGAAGACGATGTCGGCCGCGACGCAATAACTTGTTTCAGAGCCCAGGGGGGGGAGGGGGGAGGGAGGGGGGCATCCATCACGGGCTAACAGCATATGGCAGCGAGCAGCTTTCTCGGGAGCCTTGTTCACGTTTCCCTTTTTTCTTTGTGCTCACTTCTTTTTTTTCTCCCTCCATCCTCTCTTCCTTCCTCTCTTCCTTCCTTCCTTCCTCCATCTCGTTCTCTTTCTATCTCTGTCCATCCTTCCCTTCCTGTGCCTTTGCCTGGGCTCTTTTCCTGCCTCTGAAGCCTGTGTCTGTCTGTCTGCAGCCAGGTCTTAGATGCTCACATCACAGCAACGCCTGTACAGGAGGGAGAGAGGGAAGGAAGGAGGGATGGAGGGAGGGAGGGAGGGAGAGATAAAGAGAGAGGAAGAGGAAGTGAGGGAGGAAGAGAAGAGGTTTCGCCACTTTGGTCTCTCCTTTTTGTCCCCGCTCTGTTCCCAGGCTGCAAGCGAGCTGTTTTTAGCAGCACTGCAAAAACTTTTTATACCTCACTCTTTCTTTCTCTGTCTCTCTTTCTCTCTCTCTCTCTCTCTCTCTCTCTCTCTCTCTGTCTCTCTCTGTCTCTGTCTCGCTCTCTGTCTCTCTCTCTATTTCTCTCTCTCTCTCTGTCTTTCTCTCTCTTTCTCTCAGTCTCTCTCTCTCTCACTTACTCACTCACTCTCTCTCTCTCTGTGTGTCTCTCTCTGTTTCTCTCTCTCTTGTGTGCGTGCGATATATGCTAGAAACTGAAGTCTGTTTCCATCGGATCGCGCTGTGCTGTGTATTAAGTTGGGGGGGTCAAGGCAGGCAGGACTTTTGGGGAGCTCTGCTTCTCGCTTGTGTGTGTGTGAGCAGAAAAGGAATATTGAGCTTGCATTGCATTGTGCACCCTGTCCAACACTGAGACTGAATGAATATCCGGTGACTGGAACTGGGGCAGTTTCAGCTTTGCATGCGTTCACTTTGTTCATGTGGCGGCCATGTTTATACAAAGTGACTGGATACTGTGCATGATACAAGTCTAGAGAGGCACAACACAGCCACTATGCGCCAATCCCTATGCTCTACTACTGATGTAAACTAACCTGGCTGTTGCACAAAGCTCATGTATGGAGTTTGGTCTGGCAAAGATCCCATAGACAGGAAGTTCTCAGAGCGTGACCAATGGTCATCTATCAAATTCCTCTGCATACTACCGGAGACAGCTACAACCAATCAGACCACTGATTTCAATGGCGTTTTTCATCAGTGCACGATTTCTCAGGCCAAGAAACAGCATTTCATATTTCTTCCAACCATTTTTTAAATCAGCTGATTACAATTAGCACAATTCTATGAATAACATCTCCTGTTATAATCACACATGTGGAACTGGAACCATGTGATTTGGAATATATGGCACTAGATTTTACCTTCTGACTCCAGGTGGCCCATCACTAACTGATACGATCCAGACCATAGAATCCCATTTTGATGAGGAAAACAGTGAGTGGGATCTGCTTATTATTATTATATGATGTGTGTGAGTAAGTGAGCGTGTGTGTGTTT
>CM059284.1:7130178-7137678 GCA_030347295.1 Setipinna tenuifilis | reverse complement strand
TTTGTAAGGGAGGGAGGGAGGAAGGAAGGAAGACAAAGGGCAAAATTACTCTAGGATGCGGTAGTTCCACTAGTCAAGTCATTATCATTAACATCATTAACACGATGTTTCTTTCTTTCTTTCCTTGGGAAAGGAGACGAGGGACGAAAATACACTAGGAGGATATGTCAGTAAAGATTCTCATTCATCCAGGCTATGTTAGTCAAATGAGCTAAGTTGCAAGCAACTGTGGACTTCTTTTAGTAGCTTGAAGACAAGGCTTTTGAATGAAAGGTGAATAACTTCAAGCTACTTAAAGAGGTCCAATTGCTTACAACTTAGCTCATTTGATTACACCAGCAGGAGCTAGTTTATCTAGTCAAGTCATTAGCATTAACATCATTAACATCATCTTTCTTTTTTTTTTATTTTGGAAAGGAAGATAAAACACAAAACTACACTAGAAGGAGCTAGTTCAGTTAGTCCAGTCATTAGCAGTAACATCAACATGTCTGTGAGTTAATCAAGTCATTAACGTTAATGTCAATAACATAATATGTTTTTGTTTCCTTGGGAAGGAGGATGAAGGAAGGATGAAACTACACTAGGAGAAGCTAGTTCTGCTAGTCAAATCATTAGTATTAATGACTTTACCAACAACATGATCTTTCTTTCTTTCTTTCTTTTTCTTTCCTTGGGAGGGAGGACAAAGGACGAAACTACTTTAGCAGGAGCTAGTTTCAGCTAGTCAAGTCATTACATTCCGTCAGCTACTAAAAAAGAGGTGTAGTTGCTTACAACTTAGCTCATTTGACTAGCATTAACATCATTAACATGATATTTCTTTCTTTGTTTCCTTGGGAGGGAAGACAAAGGACGAAACTACTTTAGCAGGATCTAGTTCCAGCTAGTCAAGTCATTAGCATTAGCATTAATGACTTGACTAACAACATGATCTCTCTTTATTTATTTTTTTTCTTTCTTTCTTTCCTTGGGAAGGAAGACGAAGGACGAAACTATTCTAGTTGAGCTAGTAAAGTCATTAGCATTCTGGCAGCGGCGGCTTTGACGGGACGTCTCAATCTGTTTTCACAAGTCAGCAGAGTTGTGAGCTATTAAAAAGCTACTAAAAAAGGGACCCAGTTGCTTACAACTTAGCTCATTTGACTAGCATTAACATCATTAACATTATATTTTTTGGTTTGTTTCCTTGGGAGGGAAGACAAAGGACGAAACTACTTTAGCAGGAGCTAGTTCCAGCTAGTCAAGTCATTAGCATTAATGACTTGACTAACAACATGATCTCTCTTTATTTCTTTTTTTCTTTCTTTTTTCTTTCTTTCCTTGGGAAGCAAGACAAAGGATGAAACTACACTAGGAGGTGCTAGTTGAGCTAGTCAAGTCATTAGCATTCTGGCAGCGGCAGCTTTGATGGGATGTCTCAATCTTGCCTCACGAGTCGGCAGAGTTGTGAGCTATTAAAAAGCTACTAAAAAGGGACCCAGTTGCTTACAACTTAGCTCATTTGACTAGCATTAACATCATTAACATGATCTTTCTTTCTTTGTTTCTTTCCTTGGGAGGGAAGAGAAAGGACAAAAGTACTTTAGCAGGAGCTAGTTTCAGCTAGTCAAGTCATTAGCATTAATGACTTGACTAACAACATGATCTCTCTTTATTCATTTCTTTCTTTTTTCTTTCTTTCCTTGGGAAGGAAGAGAAAGAACGAAACTATTCTAGGAGGTGCTAGTTGAGCTAGTAAAGTCATTAGCATTCCGGCAGCGGCGGCTTTGACGGGACGTCTCAATCTTGCCTCACGAGTCGGCAGCGTTGCCGTGCTCCTCTCCGCTCTTCTCTGCTCCGCTCTGCTCGGTGCCTCCCCGTGTGAGGAATCTCCCATGATTAATTCATGCTACAGCTTTTACTGAAGGATGATGGCAGCCAGACTCCGTGAAGGAGCTCACATCAGATACGCCCGTGTCTTTCCAATTTTGATGCTTCCTTCCTGGGCATGTGTGTGTGTATGAGATGTGTGTGTATGTGTGTGTCTGTGTGTGTGCATGTGTGTGTGTGTGTGTGTGAGAGAGAGAGTGAGAGAGAGGGTGCTTATATCACATAAACATATAGCTTTATATCAGAAACCTGTAGTACATACTGTAGTACATAAATCACTGGGCAACAAATGCATGTTTTTGCTGACAGTGTCCTTCACTGTCTGCTTTAAAACTCAATGGGCTACACTGGGCTAAGACGTGTCGAAAAGGACAAAGATGAATGAGATGAAAGAGAAAAAAATATATGATTTTGAATGTCTCTTCATGCAGTATCTCAATCCTGTGCTAATAGTCTAATATTTATAGTCTAATATTGTACTATAATACAACTATTAATAGTCTAATATTAGACTATAATAATATAATAGTGATAATAAGCATAATGTGTATGTCCTCTTCACAGTGTGAATTACTCCTGTATAATTGGGGGGGGGGGTATTGCATTTTATGTTTTACATTACTTACATTAATATGTTGGTACCTCCCGACTCTGCTACTTTTGACCTCAGGATCAGAGTAAGTGACCTACAGTATGTATAAAAACCTGGATTCTCCCCTTATTTTAGGGGAACCATACCATGGAACTTTTAGTGAGCCATACTGAGACCAACTCCCGAGGAGTGTTTACATTTAGGCCTGTAGTGGTCAGTTAGCGATCTGAGTTCACTGTTAACGCATTAACGCTGAGTTCGCTGTTGAGTGTGAAAACACCCTAAGTGACCCATAGAAACATGGACTCCCCTTTATTTTGGCAGCCAGTGCTGAGTTAGGACGCAGATATGTCACACCTGTCAGGAGATTTTATGTCTCAACTCGTGTTCCTTTTAGCGAGTTTATCATTTTTGTGATGCATAGAGACACATCGTATCTTATTTTATTACAGCGTTAGTGTGATTCTCAGCCCTACAACTGCACTGCTGTGGGTTATCATTTTGTTTTGGCGGAAAAGCTTAATTTTTTTTTTCCGCCCGCTCCTGCTAATATTGGGATTTGATCAAATCCATGGTCGCTCATCCATCAAAGTGATGCTTTTAGTGCGAAAAGGCTAAAAAAAAGTGTTGAATCCTCAAAGTGCCGTAAATGTGTCAGGCAGAAGATGAGCAACACTGTTAAACGCTTATTTTTAATCATCTTCGCTCAGTACCAGGCTTCTTTCTGACTTTCTTCCCACCGCAACCCCCCTCTCTTTCTCTCACGTCTCTTTTCATCTTTCTCTCTTTCTTTATCCCTCTCTTTAATTATTGGTCTTTGTCTCTCTCTCTCTCTCTGTTTTGTTCTCTCTCTTCATTCCCTCTATCTCTCCTTCATTTTGTAGCTTTCTCTCTCTCTCTCTCTGTCTCTGTCTCTGTCTCTCTTTCTCTCTCTCTCTCTTTCTCTCTCTCTCTCTCTCTCTCTCTCGCTGTTTTGTTCTTTCTCTTTTATTATTCCCTTTATCTCTCCTTCATTTACTGTCTGTCTGTCTCTCTCTCTCTTTTTCCGTCTGTCTATCTCTCTCTCTCTTGTTCTCTCACTCTTTCTCTCTTGCTGTCTTTCTCTATCTCCCTTTTTTCTCTGTCTCTCTCTTTCTCTCTCTCTCTCTCTAACTCTGTCGTTTTCTCTCATTCTCCCCATAACAGCACTAAACTGAAAGCTGTCTCCGCGGCAGCAAAGCTAAGTCTGGCCTGGTGAACAGTGGGCCCCTGCGGTCCTGTATGGATTTTTGGGGAAGCGTTTTTCGACGAAACAAAAAAAAAAAAAAACTTCCCGACACACACACCGACGGTGCGGTGCTCCGAAAAGAAGAAAGAAAAAAAAAACCACACACACAAAAAAACAACACAGATTTCATAAAGCCCGCTGTAATTCTCTCGGCAAGCAGTGAAACAAACCGTGCCATAATTGGTCCACTGGGGGCGAAGGGGCCATCAAATGACTTGCTGCAAAACAAGTTGATCTCCCCTCCACCACACACACACACACACACACAGACACACACACACACCAAGCCCCCTCTAACTGCGAGGCCTGTACCAAGCCTGGGCTACGGCTTAATGTCCCGACTGTCTGATTAGGCCTGGATTTCGGTCAGTGGCCGGTGTCTTTGTTTAGGGCTTATGTCTTTTAACATTCACAGCCTTGATCCAGTTAGTCAGTCAATCCATTGATCAGACACTCAACCAAATCAATTCAAGCGATCAGTCAGTCAGTCAGTTAGTCAATTCTAAAGTCTTTTTTGAAAATAAAATAAATTGCAAATTGAAAAAAAAAAAAAAAAAAAAAAAAAAAAACAATGCCAAGATTGTATTGACGTAATATTAAATAACCAAACTGAGTTTTGGAAGAATTCTATTTTATAAACCTAAGACATATTTACCTCTTTCGGCATACCTGAATTAAGTTCACATTTGACAAGGCAAGTACATCTTCTTTTAATTCCCATCAACCTGGCTTCAAACACATGCACTCATTAGAAACCTTTCTTACCCTCTTTTAATGTGCCTGTCATTAACATAAAGCCTGTCATTAAAATGAAGTACAGAGGCAGATGGATGAAATTATTATACCTATATATATAACACTCTAAAGGTTTGACCTGAGACATCTAATATTCATAATGTGCTATAATTATTATATTCGTAACATAATATGTCATCTTTGAAAGTAGTGCAGTTCCTACAATTGCCATGCTTAACCTCATCTGCTAAATGTCCGTTTGCTTGCACCGTAGAACCCTGAGGTGTCACACCAATTAATGGGTGATGTTCTAGAATGAGTATTGGATGAACTTTTTAAACTATTTTACAGTTCCTATTTTAGTGTATCTAGTATGTGCATATAACAACGTGTAATATTTCATACTTACACTGTACATAGCTAACCTAACCCTATGGCACAGTGTAAGTATATAATGGTACATATTTTTACAAACTTTATTAGACTAGCTAATTGATGTAGCAGAGGCAGTAAAACACAGTGGGACTAAAACCTGTGTTCTGTGGAGTATTCCACAGGGACATATGGGGGAATGCAAACTGAACACAAGTCTCAGACAAAATAAAAGAGTATGACAAGACTAGTGCATACATCTGCATATAGCGACAGAATGTACTGTAGATGTAGGGATTCGCAGTTAAAAGCATCTCTCACTGTGGCTCTTTATTTATTACATCTGTGAAACTGGGCCAGCATATTTATGCAAAGAGGACAAGTTACGGTTTGCAGTGAGGCTGACGACGTTATGGCAGCTCGCTACTGTGCTTGCCAGCATAGCAGGCATGCAGTAGAGTGCAGTACAGTATGTATGTGATACTTTAATGCTACTTTAACCAGCACAACTGATGACAAAGACAAATCTGCTGTGTTTTTTGGAAGGAAGTGATATTTATTTAAACTTCCAATCCAGCTCTGAAATATGTCTAGCCCAGCGAACTTCTGGCTCTTTTGTGTTAAGGGGGGGAGAGGAGGTGTGTGTGTGTGTGTGTGTGTGTGTGTGTGTGTGTGTGTGTGTGTGTGTGTGTGTGTGTGTGTGTGTGTGTGTGTGTGTGTGTGTGTGTGTGTGTGTGTGTGTGTGTGTGTGTGTGTGTGTGTGTGTGTGGAGGGAGGGGGGTATGCAGAGCCACAGGGCTGACACAGCAAAGTCACAGACACTGAATAATTTCTCACACAAGACAGTTTCTTCTTTTTTTTTTGTTCTTTCTTTTTCTCCTGAAGGTATACAACACCAAATCTCATATCAACTGAGTAGCCTTGGTTTATTCCTTTACAGTCCCACACACTCACACACATGCATGCATGCACACACACACACACACACACACACACACACACACACACACACACACACACACACACACACACACACACAGAAGCACACATGCACACATACAGTTTACACACACACACACACACACACACACACACACACACACACACACACACTTCACCTCAGCCTTTTTAGTGCTCACTGCCTTCTCAAGTCACAAGGAAAGTAACAGTACACACCCAATTACAGTGTTTCATTGAATTAATGTTATTGTGGTGTTAACAATGACTCAGTGGGGCACGTCAGGCTTGTTAGTGCAGCTTAATCATATGTTCCAGTGCCTATGATTTATGTTTCAAGAAGGTTAGGTGTTGCTGAGTCCAAACACACTGCTAACAAGCCCCCATGGAAAGAAGAAGAAGAAAAAAACACAATCATGCATGTTCACTTTTATAAGTACATGTAAGCAATTTACATTATGTTTATGCATCAGAAATAGGCCAGTGTTTTTCAAAGCGGGGTCCCCAGACCACCAGTAGTCTGCAAGAACTCTCAAGTGATCAGCAAGCAGATGTGTTAAAATATATATTTTCCTTTTCATGTTTCATGGTTTTCATGCTTTTCATCTATGCTATGCACAGTGTGTTTAAACGACATGTCTATCACCTTCAAGCCATTGTCTAGTCAAGGCTGTGATGCTGCACCAATTCATGCATTTACATACAGTAGCCCTGTGAGCTCCAGATGGGTGTGTGTGTGAGTGTGTGAGTGTGTGTGTGTGTGTGTGTCTGTGTGTGTCTGTGTGTGTGTGTGTTTGTGTGTGTGTGTGTGTGTGTGTGTGTGTGTGTGTGTGTGTGTGTGTGTGTGTGTGTGTGTGTGTGTGTGTGTGTATGTGTGTGTGTGTGTGTCTTGAGGTTTTTTTTTAAGGGAGGGAAGTGGTCCTTGGTCTGGAAAAAACCTTGAGAAACACTGACTTCACTGGCTATTCGTGAGCAAGCAAGAGGCATTGGTGCTCTCTGACTGAGACTGTTATGTGTTTGGGCATCCACCAGCATATAGCATATCGATGTCTGAGAAATGCAATATCATAGGAAGGAGGAGGAGGAGGATGAGGAGGAGGGGTGGTGGTGCCTAAGGACCCCTTATGCAATGTGCTAGACTTGGACTTGGACTTGCCTTCAATAGCTTTATGTGGAAACCAATTGCATCAGGTGTAGTTTCCACATCCAGTGCATACAGGATGATAGACATGGCATAATAATGAAATACGTCTCGTCACAGATCAAGAGTCATCTCTCTTTGTATGCAGCTAGTCACACACACATATAGTGACCCCCTCCTATACATACTGTACAGTATGTGTCACCCATGCATAACACACACTGACCTTGGGTGTAATTTAGCCAGTGTTTAAAAAACGGAAAAGAGGAAAGAAAAAGCAAACTATGCTTAGCTCGTTAAAAGAGGCATTTAGTTTCATTAGTGTTAAAGCAAAAAAAGTACAAAAAAATAATTACGCTGAATGACCAATGGAATTTTAACTGGGGAGCAGGTATTTTGTAGCAATTAGTCGTGGTGGATAGGTTTGGGGGATGGGGAGGGTAGTTGAGAGAGCTATTGAATTATGACTGTATTAACATAATCCGCTTGTGTAAATTAGAATAGCAATTTTATTAAGCGTATCATTCTCCACCTTTAATTCCTTACCCGAGCACTTAGTTTGAA
>CM059284.1:7085178-7092678 GCA_030347295.1 Setipinna tenuifilis | reverse complement strand
TGCGTGTGTGTGTGTGTGTGTGTGTGTGTGTGTGTGTGTGTGTGTGTGTGTGTGTGTGTGTGTGTATGAGAATGTGTGTGTGTCTGTGGTTAGACTTCCTTAAAGGGCCCACACATGACCCAGACACCCCGACCCACCTGACGTGTGTGTGTGTGTGTGTGTGTGTGTGTGTGTGTGTGTGTGTGTGTGTGTGTGTGTGGTTAGGCTGCCTTAAAAAGACCAAATCATGGCCCAGACCCCACTGCCCACCTGACATGCAGCAGCAGTCTGTGTGTGTGTGTGTGTGCGTGTGTGTGTGTTTGTGTGTGTGCGGCATGTGTGCGTCTGTGTGTGTGTGGAACATGCTAGAAAGTTTCATCTGTCAGGTTAGGCTCAATTTCCTGCAGGGAGTAATCGCTATGCCTCGAAGCGTGTGTGTGTGTGTGTGTGTTCCTCTGTGCACTGCACTCTAGTACAGTTTTAGCAGACCTGTCAGACCCCCATCTTGCTGTCCCGCTGAAGAAAGAAAGAAAGAGCGGAAGAGAGGAAAGGGTGGAAAAAAACAAAGAACAGGCTCCGATCACACACGGACACTTTTCAGGAGCAGTTGATTGAACAGGAAGCTCAGGTGTCGTAGGTGTGTGTGTGTGTGTGTGTGTGTGTGTGTGTGTGTGTGTGTGTAAAATAATCACCTCCAGTGCACCGTGCAGGTGTGTGTGTGTGTGTGTGTGTGTGTGTGTGTGTGAGAGAGTGTCTGTGTGTGTGTGTGTGTGTGTGTGTGTGTGTGTGTGTGTGTATATACGTGTGTGTGTGTGTGTGTGTGTGTGTGTGTGTGTGTGTGTGTGTGTGTGTGTGTGTGTGTTTCCTCTGGCTGAAATAGAGCAGCGAGCACCACTCTCACCAAAGGCTGGCAGTGTGCACACCTGAGCCCACACATCACACCTGCTGCTGTTCCCTCTCAAAGGGCTCATCCGTCTATGTGTGTGTGTGTGTGTGTGTGTGTGTGTGTGTGTGTGTGTGTGTGTGTGTGTCTCTCAAAGGGCTCATCCGTCTGTATGTGTGTGTGTGTGTGTGTGTGTGTGTGTGTGTGTCTCATAGGGCTCATCCGTCTGTCTGTCTCTCTGTCCCTCTGTCCATCCATCTTTCTTCCTGTCCATCTGTCTTTCTTCATGTCTGTGTGTGTGTATATGTGTGTGTATATGTGTGTGTATGTGTGTGCCTATGTCTGACTGTCTGACTTTCTGTCCATCCATCTTTCTTTCTGTGCATCTGTCTTTCTTTATGTCTGTCTGTCTGATTGTGTCTGACTTGTCCTCTGTCTGTCTGTCTGTCATCTCTGGCTCTTTGTCTCTGTCTGTTTATTTCTTTGTTGTGGTCGATCTGTCTTTCTATCCATCCATTCATCTATCTTTCTGCCCGTCTATGGCTGAGCCTGTGTCTGAAATGAAAAAGTCCAAGACAGCATTTGGTGGCAAGAAGGCATCAAGGCTGCCCGGATTGAATAAATGTATGAAATGCTGCCTTCGAAGGTACCTTCGTTTTTGTCCAATTTTTGAAAGGAGCATAAATGCTTTTCTTCATGCTGCCGTCAATGTCCAGCATTCTAGCTATGAAGTCCGCTGTGGGTGTTATGGCAACAGCGTTCTGTGTTCTGTGTTGATGTTCTATCCAGGCTGTCCGAAAGGAAGGTTTAAATTGGCACCTTGATGGCTGCTTAAGGTGTGTGAGTTGATGGACAGCAAAAGGCAGCAAGACAGCAAATCACTAGCTTCCCGTTTCGTGTCTGTCTGTTTGTCATTCAGCTGCCTTTCATTGTGTCTGTCATTTAGCGGTCTTTCATTCTGTCTGTGTAATTGGTTTTAATTGTAAGTTGCAGGAATCATACTATAGAATTGGAAAAAGAAATTATTTGAATGAGCCATGTGTAAAGTTAACATAAACTTGTCTGTGCATTACATCTGCATGTGTGTGTGTGTGTGTGTGTGTGTGTGTGTGTGTGTGTGTGTGTGTGTGTGTGTGTGTGTGTGTGTTTGTGTCTTTGTGTGTGTGTGCGCGTGTGTGATGAGAACAATGGCATCTCTCTGCCTGCCTGCCTGCCTGTGTGTGTGTGTGTCTGTGTGCATGTGTGTGTGTGCCTTTGTATGTGTCTTCTTGTGTGTTGGATCCACCACATGGTGAGCGTACAGCAGCAAGCACCCACCCAACTGTCTGCCTCAGCCTCAGCCTCAGCCTCAGCCGTGTTTGCAGAGAGGGGGAGATAAAAAGAACACTCTTCCGCTCGCTTTAACAGGCTTGTTTGAACACACAGATGACAGGCTGGGCTGCAGCTTTTCATTATTTTTTTTTCTCTTTCTCCTGCTCTCCTCTTCTTCTCTTCTTCTCTTCTCCCTTGACAGAATGATGTCAGTGTAGTGTGTGTGCGAAGGCTGCTTGGCACCGGGGGAGGCCAGGCAGGCAGGCAGGCGGGTGGGCAGGCAGGCAGGCAGGCAGGCAGGCAGGCTTGATGCCACACCAGGCGGGCAGGCAGGCGGATGGATGGTGGTGGTGGTGTGTGTGTGTGTGTGTGTGTGTGTGTCTGTGTGTGTGTGTGTGTGTGTGTGTGTGTGTGTGTGTGTGTGTGCGGATGGGTAGTGGTGGTGGTGGTGGGAGTGGGTGGGGGTATAGCACACCTGCTACAGCTGCTGTTAGCGTTACTTCTGCTACTTCTGTCTTTCTTTCTCTCGCTCTCTTACTCGCTCGCCCACCGCATCGCGTCACACTGCTTCAGAGGCGAACACACAACTTAATGTAATTACAGAACACCTCGCTCTCTCTTTCTCTCTCTCTCTCTCTCTCTCTCTCTCTCTCTCTCTCTCTCTCTCTCTCTCTCTCTCTCTCTCTCCCTGGCTGTCGTCTCCTCCCAACTTCTCAATTAAAGCTGCCTGCCTGCCTGCCTGCCTGCTCGTGTTTAAAGGAGAAATTCGGTGTAAAATGAACTTTGGGTATGTTAAAACATGATAAAACGCGCCGTAATGTAATTACAGAACAGCTCTCCCTTTTGCTGTTGTCTCCTCCCAACTCCTCAATTAAGCCGGCCTGCTTGCGCGTCTGCTTGCCTGCCTACCTGTGTGTCTACCTACCTGCCTGCCTGTCTGTCTGTCTGCCTGCTAGTGTTTAAGTAGCTGTGCTTTGCCACTGCTGGATGGTGCAGGCTGTAGAGCTCCAAGTTCATCAGTATACAGTAGCAGCAGGCTTCACTCAGACAATCTTTACTCACTCTCTGGAGCGCTGGACAGACGCTAACGGAATTGAAAGAAAGACGAGTATGCCTATACAACATTTACCCACACAGACACATTTACACACACATATATATATATGCCTATACAACATTTACCCACACAGACACATTTACACACACATATATATATATGCCTGTACAACATTTACCTACACAGACACATTTACACACACATATATATATATATATATGCCTATACAACATTTACCCACACAGACACATTTACACACACATATATATATATGCCTGTACAACATTTACCTACACAGACACATTTACACACACATATATATATATATATGCCTATACAACATTTACCCACACAGACACATTTACACACACATATATATATGCCTGTACAACATTTACCTACACAGACACATTTGCACACACATATATATGCCTGTACAACATTTCCTCACACAGACACATTTACACACACATATATATGCCTGTACAACATTTCCTCACACAGACACATTTACACACACATATATATGCCTGTACAACATTTACCCACACAGACACATTTACACACACATATACAATATATGCCTATACAACATTTACTCACCCAGACACGTGTCAGCATTCTATTCTGCCACCCTCAGTGTGTTCCAACACACTAAACCCACTGAGGAAAGCAGAATGCTGAATAGCCTCTGTGTGAATGAATGTTGTATATGACATTTGAGACATCTTTAACTTTCATTCTGCCTAGTCAAAACTGAATTACGGATATAGACAATTGTCAGTTAAGATGTGTGACGAGTTTAATGTTGTTTTTAGTGATGTAATTGCACAAAAAGGCGTTTCTGATATCTACAATGTTAACTCCGGATAGTCAAACTTTGCTTTTAAATGGCTTGCCATCGAGATGCCTCTGTGTGAATGAATGTTGTATATCCATAGTTGTATCCTGTCCTGTACATAGTGTGACCTTCTTTTCCTCTTTCAACATGCTGTAGAGCTAGCCATGACCTTTTGGGTGACATACTGTCGTTAGAAGAAATCAGTAGAGTCAGTGTCATACACAGGCACATACATTTTCTACATCGCATTGCATTACATTACACTTAGCAAAGGCGTTTATCCAAGGCAACTTATAATTTACAATTGAGGAAAACAATCAGGGTAGAGCAAACGAGAAGACGATTACAGAGGAAGTGCAAGCAGAACAGATTTCTTCCTTCTATTCTTCCTTACTGTCAGAACTCTGGCTGTGGATCTGTGGACTTGGATGGGTTTCACACCAGGGAGAACTGGCAAACAGAACCCGGACCCTTCTTAGAATGCTGCATCTGTTCGGGTAAAGACCCAGTACATGATTTCAGTACATTATCCGATGCCACATGGATATATTAGCGATTTACTTTGCAATGGATCTGGTACCGTCTGGACCCCAGGTAGTGATCCGGTCTATTTCTGTCAGTCACAATAGTGTGAGATCCACTGACAGATCTATACCAGACTGGCAGACAAGGACAGCAGAGCTTGTTGGCCCCTTTGTGTGAGGGGATTATGGAGCAATAGCTGTCAGCTCATGGGTAAGGGGTTTGCGGTAACACTTTATTTTTGAAGGTGGTATATATATGAGTCACATGAGCATGCTATAAACATGACATGACACATGTTATAAACATTGATGACACTTTAGTCATGTTTATGACTGTTGTTATTAAGTGTAATTTTTATAATGTTAAGTATATTTTTTGGGATGCAGACATTGCAAAACATGAATTATACTTAATTATACTAACAGTCATATATATGAATAAAGTGTCATTAATATTCATGATATGTGTCATGTCATGTTTATAAAGGGCTCATGTCACCCTTATGTGGACCTCCAAATAAAGTAACTCATACAGCCTTTTTGATTGGATCATCATAGGTTTGATTCCCTTTCATCTAGTGCTATAGTGGAGGGTGCTCAGATTCATCTTGTAAAATTTAAATTTTAATTGCCTTTTTTTTAATGATCTGTCGATTTATGCATTTCTTTAGAGAGCCAAGGTACAGTATACCCATGGTAGTATGAAGTGATTCAATTGCCTTACTCATAGTGGTCAATATGTCACTCTCTTGTATTACTTACTATAAATACTGTAGCAGAGGGACTCTTAGCTCCAGCTGGCTGTACTGCCAAAGTGAGGAAGCAGAGCTAAGGTCTCGAGGGCCCAATTTAAACTCTGGGTGGGACAGTAAATATCCAAACCAAAGCTCTCCTGCACCCCAATCCATAGCTAATCCAAGTCATCTAACCCCACATTGTTCCAGGGGGACAGTCCCTGTATCTTCTTCATTGTACAGTACTATGGGTACTTTGGGTAAGATTGTTAGCTAGATTATGTAATGTAATAATTACTTCTTTTTGTTTACACCAGCTAATGTAATTCAGGTAGGATGTAGCACCTATGCGTATGTAGGGTATACAGTGGGTAATAGTTGTAAATGGGAATTTCACTCACAACCTTAGCATAATACTGCTTTGTAGCATAACATCTGTAATACCTGAGCACACAAACTTTCTAGATGCAGTAGGAAGTATAGATAATATAATATCTATGGTATGAAGTATCGTTATTGTTTTGCCTTCAGTGAACCTTTATCTGTTCCACCAAAAAACTGACACTGGCATCTCTGAGACACTGCATCTCTGAGAGAGTCTGGCTTTGGCTGAGGACTGACTGGAGGAAGGCTTGCAGTTTGGGTTCACAGTGTACTGTGTCCATATTTAATGCATGCTTGGGTCAGTGCCCTTCCTCTCTCACCCGACGCGACAACCCCATCTATCCATCCATCCATCCCTCCATCTATCCCTCCATCCATCCATCCATCCATCCATCCATCCATCCATCCATCCATCCATCCCTCCATCCATCCATCCATCCATCCATCCATCCATCCATCCATCCCTCCATCCATCCACCCATCCAGGACCCTGATTTCCCGTCTGGAGGAGAGGGGGGAATTTAATCTGTTTGAATTCTCCGGCACCTCCGATTCGTCTGCCTCAGTCACACCTCCTCCTCCTCCACTACGGCTCCCTCTCAATCTACTCGCCCAAAATCTGTCACGGCCGCGGCATCAGCGTTGAAATGTGGGGCGCAGCCGGGCTGGCGGGGGGGTGGGTGCTCATTTCTGGGGGGGTCAATGAGTCGTGTGGCCGGGTAGGTGGGTGGGTGGGTGGTGGGTCGGTCGGCCGGTCAGTGCGAGCCAGCGTGGATGTCTTTTGATGTACGGTTTCGGCAGTCAGAAAGCAGTGCCGGTTCAAAAGGACAGTCGTTGACCACGACCCCCCTGAACAGCAGTGCAGTGACGTGCCACAGTTTTATGTCTTTTTTTCCCTTCTTTTTCTTCTTCTTCTTTTCTTTTCTTTCCTTTTTTTTGGCCCCTAATACACCTCCGCCACGCGCAGAGACACTGAGGTCTCGGTTGAGGCCGTAACTGAAATATTGATGTCTAGACCTCGGCGATGAATGCTGAACAGCATGTGGACCATTTCCCTTTTTCAGCATATTTATAGGAATAGAGGGAGGTGGGGTGTGTGTGTGGGTGTGTGTGTGTGTGTGCATTGACGGATTTCGGTTACACTTTATTTGAAGGTGTCTACATAAGGGTGCCGTGAGCCCTTTGTAAACATGACATGATGTATATTATGAACATTAGTGACACTTTATTCATGCTTATGACTGTTGTTGTTAAGTGTCATTTTGTTTTACCAATGTCTGCATCTCAAAACATTTTAACTTAACATTACAAAAAATGAATGACAATGAATGGCAACAGTCATGAACATGAATGACGTGTTCACTCTATTGTATTACTGTAAATACTGTAGCAGAGGAAGCTCAGCTCTGGCTGGCTGTATTGCTGAGGTGAGGAGGCGGAGCTGAGCTCCAGAGGGCTCCAGCCCAATTTAAACTCTGTTCACAACTATTAATACATACTCATAATTGCACCCATAAAGCATCATAATGTTATGTTATAAGCCTTTACAACTTTAAGTGACACAGCCCACTATAAAGCTTCCTTGACCTTTTGATAATGACCACGATGAAGTGTTTGTTATAAACCTTTACAGCTGAATCCGTGAAATTCACCAGATGTTCTTTATATACACACTCAGATGTGCCTGCAGGCTGTGGAAAGTTTCCCTTGGCTACTAGCCTTGGTCGTTGGATACCGTCATCAGTAGGACAGGCATGATCAGAGAGCTTTCAGCAGCCCGTCCAACT
>CM059284.1:7065178-7070178 GCA_030347295.1 Setipinna tenuifilis | reverse complement strand
AAAAAAATCGGCATATCTCAGGAACAAGATTGACGTGAGTGGCATCAGAAATTGTACACACGTTTTATGACAAGTAGTGTGTTAAAGGGCATGTGGTAAAACACACAAGTAAATAAATAAATAAATAAATAAATAAATAAAACCAGTGAAATGTTTTATCAACCAATGAAACTGGCAGTACTGGAGACACCCCGAGTTGGTCTCCTGTCTTGGCGTTGATGCGACGTGATAAAGCGCTTCAGGCTCCTAAACCGCTTAGGCCTGTTTCCTTAATCAAATGCCGCTCTCTGGAATCATATCAAGAAAAGGTAAGCAATTGAATTTAAGCAGCTCCCTGCATATTTGCAAGGGCAAAGGGTCAGGGCGGCCATTTTAATGGAGCTTCGCCTTAGCTTCCATATTTTTTTCCCGATAATGACAGTCGTTTCTTTTCGTTTCTTTTTTTCTCTCATATTTTTTTTTTTTTTTAACATGAAGAGGCCGTTCAGGGGCGAAATGGCTTTTGAATGGAATAATGCATCTTGGCATAAAAGACGGCCCTTGTGTTATTGGTGGAAAAGCCATTGACCTTAAACCGCAAGTAATAGTTCCCCATCAGGAGTCTGTCTATGTGCAGAACGCAGATATGAGTTTGACAATGGACAGCCGGAAATGAAAGAGGCCTTTCCCCTCTCTCTCTTTTTCTCTCTCTCTGTCCCTCTCTCTCTCTCTCTCTCTCTCTCTCTCTCTCTCTCTCTCTCTCTCTCTCTCTCTCTCTCTCTCTCTCTCTCTCCCCCTCTTTCTCTCTCCCTGTCTCTCTCTCTCTCTCTCTCACACACACACACACACATACACACACATACATACACACACACACAACACTCTCTCTCTCTCCTCTCTCTCTCTCTCACACACACACACACACACACACACACACACACACACACACGTCTTTCTGAGGCGAATCTCAGACAAGACAGAAGCCCTCTACATTACGCTGGTCCAAATGAGGTTAGCGCCCTCCTGATGCCGTATCCCCTCAATCAAGCTGTCAGTACTCCGCGTCCATAAACAGGACAGACTGCCTTCCTCCCAGGCCTCTGATTCAGTAAACACCACTCAGTGCATTAAAGTACACTTTGTTTTTCATTTTGATATTTGGGCACAAACCTTCATTTTTCATCAGGTACATAAAAGACAGAATTTTTGCTTTACAAACAAGCAGCAGGCCATTTGCTCAAAAAAGTAAACATGTTTAAATGGCAATATAATTTGATGTTTTTAAATGACATGTACCCGTTTGTGTGTGTCTGAGTATCTGTGTGTATGTGTCTATGTTTAGCATTTATGTATTGGTCATGTTTTTGTCATGCATGTGTGAACAATAATAATAATAATAATAATAATAATAATAATAAAAGGGCAATGGCAATATGATAGTCATTGTCATCATCATCACCATCATAAAAACAATCACTAGCATCATTATCCTCATCCTTATTCTTGTCTTTGTTTTTATAATAATCATTATTTGTACCCATTGAGTACTTCTTTTCCATGCATGCTACTACAAATACTACGAATACTACTAAAACAACTACAAGCTATTAAAATGAATACTGAAAAATCTAAACAGTTAGGTCTCAGCTAACCTTTATTTCTATGGTGTGTTATGGTATGCGTGACTATATAATTACATTGTACCTTAATTATGTTGTCAATTAAAAAGTGTTTCAGCAACGTTATTTATTTATGAATGCCATTAAATCAGAGCATTGCCTGATATTAATTTCCCCCTCTAACAAGAGTCGAGCAAACAGAAATCATTAGTGTTTGAGGTGTGTGTATGCGTGGTTCCTTGGTGGAGGGACCAACAGCAGCATAATTGACTGAAAGTCCCTGCAGCTACAGTAGCTGTGTTTGCTTCTGAGTGTTACTAAATATGCCAGGCTTGGGAGTAAATAGGTAAATTAATACAGATAAAGAACGGAAAAGCAAGATTCCTATGCAGCATTATGATCTTTCACACAGATTTAAGAAATAAAAGGTCACAGAGAGACAGAGAGACAGAGAGAGAGAGAGAGAGAGAGGGAGAGAGAGAGAGAGAGAGAATGAGGTAAGCTGCCTGTAAGTGGAGTGTGTTAAGGGGTCTAAGGCAGGATGGCTCTGAGAGCATTAATTAATATCGTAAAATTAGTGATCAGGTCTTAAGAGGTTAAATTGTTAAATTGTTTGTATATGTGGTATCTGCCACAGTATGTAGTGCGTACCTTTATAGAGCATGTAAATTGTTTCACTGGTTTGAAAACTCTCTCTTCAAAAGCAAATCATCATCTGTCCACTAGATGTCAGTGTTAAACTATGACTTCGCCAGTCTGCCTGCGTGTTGCTCAGCAAAACTCTGGATTTTAAAGGGGGGATGTATTCACTGATATATCATGGTATATCATGGCTGCATCAGAAGTATATAATGAAAACTATATTGGTTATATATTTAAATGCATGCCATCTTTGTCGGATTAATTTAATTATATGTAGACAATGGAGCACCCATGCCATCGACAAAGTGAAGCTAGTGAGGCCATTTTAGTCAGGCCACTTGACGAGAACAGCAATCCCAGCACCACAGCATCATGAAATATGCAGACACACTCACAGAGAGAGAGAGAGAGAGAGAGACAGAGAGACAGAGAGAGAGTCAGACAGACAGACACAGAGAAATAGGGAGAGTATAGTGACTGAGAGTGATAGAAAGAGAGAATGAAAGGGGAGGAGAGAAGAGAGACAGAGTGCTTTCACGTTTAATTTTTTCGAGAGCGTTTAGACTCTCACCCTCATCTATTTATTCTCTCCTGAAGGTGGCAGTCTAGCACCGTCTAACAGAGCCCAGTGCCTCCCGTTCTCCCCACACGGACCCCGCCTAGGATGGATGTATATATATATACAGATATGCACTTATTCCTCCATCATAACTTATTCATGTACATCATACACCTCCCCTCCCCACCTGACTTGGTGGAGGTGTCAATCTCTCTCCCTCCCCTTCTGAAGACAGGACAAAGTGTGCTTATGGAACAACACAACAGCACAGTGTACACAGTGGACATTTTTTGTCCCTCTTTTTCTTTCCTGTCGCGAGTCCCACCAGCCTCTTCTCTTTCTGTCGTTCTTTTTCTCTCTTTCTCAAGCACAAATCTGTCTCCCTTGCTCGCTTTTTTGTGCTCAGTATCTCTCGCCGTGTTTTGAGTTCCTTATTTGCCATCTATCTGTCGCTCTCTCTGTCTCTATTTCTTCATCTCTTGCTCATTCTCCCTATCTTGTTCTCTCTCTCTCATACTCCCTATCTTGCTCTCTCTCTCCCTCCCTCCCTCCCTCTTTTTCATTCATTCTCTCTTGTCATGTTTTCGAGTTCCTCATTGCTATCTCTCTCCCTTTCTCTCTCTTTCTCTCTCTCGCTCTCCGTATCTTGCTCTCTCTCTGCCTCGTTCTGTTTTTTTTTCACTCTCTCTTCCCGTGTTTTCGAGTTGCTTATTCCCATCTCTCTCTCTCTCTCTCTCTCCCTCTCTCTCTCTCTCTCCCTCGCTCGTTCCATCCCTCCTCTCGCTGTGTTCTCTCGTTCTGCGGTTGCCATCTGTGTGTCCAGTGGCCCGTGGCTCGTTCGGTATGCATTGTCGTGAGGCGCAGGTGAAAGCCTTTCGGGAGTGCATCTTTCCCCCTGCCAAATCGCTGCTGTCTCCGTCTCTCATCTCCTTTCCTCTCCCCTCATTTCCTCCCCTCTCTTTTCCTCTCCCCTCTTTTTTAATCTCTCCTCTTCTCTCCACTCTTCTTCTCTTCTCTCCTTTTCTCTCCCCTCATTTCCTCTCCTCTTTTTTCCTCTCTCTTCTCCTCTCCCCTCATTTCCTTTCCTCTGTTTTTCTCTCTCCTCTCCTATCCCCTCATTTTCTCTCTCCTCCTTTCATCCGTCCTCTTCTCTCCACTCCTGTTCTCTCCTCTCCTCTCCCCTCATTTCCTCTCCTCTTTTTTTATCTCTTCTCTTCTCTCCACTCTTCTTCTCTTCTCTCCTTTCTCTCCCCTTATTTCCTTTCCTCTGTTTTTCTCTCTCCTCTCCTATCCCCTCATTTTCTCTCTCCTCCTTTCATCCGTCCTCTTCTCTCCACTCCTGTTCTCTCCTCTCCTCTCCCCTCATTTCCTCTCCTCTTTTTTTATCTCTTCTCTTCTCTCCACTCTTCTTCTCTTCTCTCCTTTTCTCTCCCCTTATTTCCTTTCCTCTGTTTTTCTCTCTCCTCTCCTATCCCCTCATTTCCTCTCTCCTCCTTTCATCCGTCCTCTTCTCTCCACTCCTGTTCTCTCTTCTCCTCTCCCTTCATTTCCTCTCCCCTCTATTCCTCTGTCCTCTCCCCTCATTTCCTCTTTTCTCCTTCCGTCTCTCCTCTTCTCTCCTCTCCTCTTTACCCCCCTCATTTTCTCTCCTCTCCTTTTGTCTATTCTTTCCTCTCCTCTTTTCTCCTCTCCTGTCATCTCATCTCATCTCTTCTTCTCTGATTGTTTCTGCTCCATGGTCCTCTTCTCTCCTCTTTTCCTCATCATCTCTTCCCTCCTTTATTTCTCTCATCCGCTCCCCTTTATTTCCTCTCATTTCCTCTCCTCTCTTTTCCTGTCTTTTCCTCCTCTCTTTTCTTATCCCATTCCCTCTCCTCATCTCATCTTATCTTTTCTCCTCTTTTTCTTTCTGCTTTCTGCTCCTCTCCTCTCTTCTCCTCCTCCTATCTTCCCTCCTTCCCCTCTGCTCCTTCCCTTTCTCTCACCATCTTCGCTACTCTTTTCCTCTGTTCCACTCCTCTTCTCTCATCTCTTCCCCTCCCAATATGTTCTCTCCTTTCTCTCTGCTCCTCTCCTCTCATTTGGACCCTTTTCAAAAGATTGTTCTTTCTTTATTTCCACTCAGCCTTTTTAGAGGCACTTTCTCCGCACAGAAACACATGAATCTTTGTCCACACATGGTTGGCTCTCAGGGACACAGA
>CM059284.1:7045178-7047678 GCA_030347295.1 Setipinna tenuifilis | reverse complement strand
AACGCAAATGAGTGCGGGACCGGGGACAGACGGGCTGACGGAGAACGTTAAAAATGCGAGCGGAGAAGAGAGAGAAGCCTCTGGCCGTGGCGAGAAGAGGAGAAGACGGAAAGAGTAGCTGACTAGACTTGCTAGGATTGCCCACATTGCGTTCTTTCCAGTCAGTCATTCACTCACTCACACCACAACAAAGGCCACCCAGGCTTCATACTTTCCTGTCAGAAGACTCTCTGTGGCAAAAAGTTGTTTTACAAAAATGTTTTTTAGTTTGTTTGTTTTTTTTTCAGTTAAGTCCACAATATCATTCCGTTCCACATATGAAATTGAGAACTACCAGGTGACAGATCAAGACGGAAATGTCTTCAGCATCCCTTTCAGGGATTTGAGTTTAAATATTGTTCCAAAAATATTGTTCCTTTTGTGTTAACATATTGTAAGGTGTACCAAACGTGTACCGGGGTACCAAACGTGTACTTTTAACAACAATGCCAAAGAGCCAGGCTTGTTGGTATGGCAGTCAGAGCAAACCCACAACCATAGTGATGGTCACTTCATCACAGTGTACCTGTTTCTGAGCTTGGCCTTCTGCTACATGGACCCTTACCTGTAGTAAAGGTGTTATAAAGCATGATAAAGAAGTGTGATAGCAGTGTTCAAGTCATGTTTCAGGGGCAGAATGCATCCATCTGAGAACAAACAAACAAACAAACAAAAATACATATATTCACTGCTAATTGCGTTGCCTAAAAGTGTTTAAAAGTTTAAATAAATAAAATAATACAAATACAAAAAAAAAACATTTAAATTGTGTGTGTGTGTGTGTGTCTGTGTGTGTGTGTGTGTGTGTGTGCATAAACATTTGTGTGTGTGTCACTGTATGAGTCTGCAAAAACGTCTTTAAAACACCTGTTGTCATCATCCTGCAGACTCTGCTGTCAATCATATTTCAGGCACCGGGGCTGTAAACATAATAAACTGCATAACAGTCGCCCGCATTAGCCGAGTGTTTATCAGCGAGTGTGTGTGTATGTGTGTGTGTGTGTGTGTGTGTGTGTGTGTGCGCATTTCATCAGAGCCCACCCCCCCCCCACCCCCCCACACACACACACACAGACACACACACACACAGGCACACACACACACACATAGACACACACACACACCCCCCAAAAGCACATTTAGCCCTGCCGCTCCGCCAGTCAGCTAATCACTCTGGAGAATATTGGTCCGAGGGCTTGAATGGCCAATGCAGCATCTGCTAATGCGTTTAGCGGGGAAATAGCCTGGGCAAATCTTCCAGGGAACAGTAAATAAATATATATCTATCTATCGCTTTTTTTTTTCTTTTTCTTTTTTTTCTTTTCCTTGCCCTCGTTTTCGTTTTGCTTTCCATCCTCTCTCTCTCTCTCTCTCTCTCTCTCTCTCTCTCTCTCTCATTCGTTTTTAATAACTTGCAGCACAAATTTGTTTACCCCCTTTAAGGGGAATGTAATTACACTTGTTTTCATTATAAACCGTGAAACCCAATCAATAATTCTGCTAAGTAATTCAAAAATATGGCGGCAGCCATTTCCTTTTTTTAGTTCTTTAGGGCACCTCTGTTAGAAATAAGGGTGTGTGTGTTTCTAACGCGGTACTGCTTTACCTATTTGACACTAAATTAATCATCGCTTTCCTCAGACGATTTTTCAGACAAACTTTAAAGCTATTTTCCTCCTCAGTGTTACTACTGCTGTTCTGTGGACACAGTGATCTTTTCTAATATGGGCTTTGGGTGTGTTAGTGCATTACATTCATTTTACAGGAAGAATGGCTTATAACCAAGAGGACTTTTTTTCCACCCACACAAAAAAAGCTTTAATGAAATCTATTTTTATATCTGGTGAAACACCAAGAGCATTGAATCAGCTCTTTAGCCCTCAAAGTCTCTTTCCAATTCATCATTTCCAGCCCTGAGGGTCGTAAAAGTGTTCCTTTCCTGCGCAGTTTTGATTATCTGTTGAGTTTTATTTTTGTCGCTCCAGCCAAAAGTGACGGCCGTTTATTCCTGTGAGTCCAGCGCTAACCCTTTGCATTGGTATTCAGCACTAAATTTGCAAAACTTTCAAGACTGTGACGTTTGATTGCTGTCAGGACTGAATCACCTGCTCAAACTGCTCTGCTTTCTTTTGTTCCCATGTTCCCCAGAAAATGATTCACTTGCATTCAGTGAATTAACATTATTTGAGATTTTCGGTCTATGAAGTGTTCTTAAGTCTTTCTTTCTTTTTCTTTCTCTCTTTCTTTCTTTCTTTTCACTGCAGTTCACTTTCCTGGGATCGAAAACACAGGATGATACTTTGCAGAAGGTAAGCACTTTAGCTCCTCATATCAAACCTTTTCCTTATCTGTCAATCAGGGGAAGTACATGTGTCTGTGTTTGTCAGAAGCATTCGTACACAACAGAGTAAAGAATGTCAGCTTGCACAGCTTGGCATTACAACAAGACTCCTCAAGAGGA
>CM059284.1:7017678-7020178 GCA_030347295.1 Setipinna tenuifilis | reverse complement strand
AGCAGTTTGTAAAAATGCTAGGTGTTTGACTGCGAGGGTTTTACAGAGATCTTTAGTGTTAGAAACAAATCTTAGGTCTTTAAGTGTGGAGTTAAATCTGTGGGGTAAGCAGTTTGTAAAATGCTACGTGGTTGAGGTTTTTTTTAGGTAAATACATAGTGTGAATACTGTGGCAATGCTAGATATTTGGGTGTGAGGTGCATACGTTTGTTTGGTATGTTTGCATATGTTTGGTTTCAGATATAAATTGATACTGTGAAAATTTACTAAAAAAAACTACTACTACTCTAGGTTGTTGAGCGTGAATCTTTTAGGAGAATGCTTAGTGTGAGAAGACGAGTTGTTTGGATGTGAGTTGATTTAGGTGGTAGTGTGATGTGATCAGTGTGTATATATGCTAGTCATTCAGAAGTTGTTTTTGGTGGAGGCAGCAGGGGAACACTGTGTAAAATCTTTTGAGTGTGACGTCAAGTCAATTAAAGTCATATATATTCTTTATTGTCGTTTTAACCATATACACATAGTGAGATAAAAGTGAGGAAAAAAAATGTTTCACCGGGAACAATTGCTGATACACACAACTGATAAAACACAGTATAGACAAAACAGATACAAAATAGTGTGCACACACACTATTTAGAACCCCCCAGCACACCACAGTGCGCACACACACACACATACACACACACACACACATTCATGAGATCTACGCACATTCATACTAACAGTGTCAGCAGTCTGTGAGGTGTAGAGTCTTTGGGTGGTGAGATGCCTGCAGTGACCATGTACTGTATAATGAGACTGTGAGGACAGAAGGAGGATTATGGATCATAGATTGATTTACGCAGTCAGCATCTGATTCCCACTAAGAGTCCCACTAATCTGGTGTAGCTGCCGCTGGCTGCTCTTGTTGCCTCTGGGGTTGTCTTGTTGGGTCCAAAGGTGGACAAACTAGATTGAGAGAGTAAAAGTCCTGCCATAGATATTACCTCCTGGTTCCCCATCATCATATGTGTGTGTGTGTGTGTGTGTGTGGTCCATAGATATTAGCTCCTGGTTCCCCATCATCAAACCAGAACTGAAAAAGCCTTTTGGACTAAAGGTGAAATGTTTTCAAGTTTCAAAAAGAAGTCCAGTTGCTTACAACTTAGCTCATTTGACTACCATGGCCTGGATGAATGAGAATCTTCACAGACATAGAGAGAGAGGATGTATGACTGAAAGATCTCACATACACTTCAGATAGATTTTAAACTGGGGCAGCTCAGGTTCAGACTCTTGGGTTCTTGAGCCAAGTCTGTACCACAATTAGCAAATATGTGACTTCAGAGTGAAACATCACAAAGCAGGTCCCCACATATCCCCACCTGTATGTCCAAATGTTCAAGCCTTGATGACTCTGGACTTTTTGTGTGCCCATGTCTCATTGTTCTTCTGCAAGGTGGGATCCCAGGGTGGGAATTACCCTTCCATGATTGGAGCTACTATGTTTTTTTCGTTTTACATTACTTCTATTAATATATCGGTACCCTGCAACTCTAATATTTTTTGTCTCTTTGGGAGGTACTTGGTGTTAATTGGGGGGTACTGTACCCCCCGGTACCCCCTGTAATTCAAACTATGTGGGATCCCCCCTCTTAAGTCCAAGTCCTTGCATATGTTGCCTCTTCCCTGTGCAGATCATGCATAATGGTGATTCCACAGATTAGCTCATCTACCTGGCTAGGCTGTGGAGCTGTGCTAATTACCATCAGCTGTTTCTGCGAAAGCTTTGTACAAATATGTTGTTTGGTCTTTAGAGCTCGATGAAGGCAGACTTCCCACCTCCTCCTTCTGCACCTCCTATTCCTGCTCCTCCTACTCTTCCTCTTCTTCCTCCTACTCCTCCCTCTTTCTGCATCACACTACTGCCATGGCAGAATCCCTTCTGACACAAAGCCAAGGGAAACATTCTCTCTCTCTCTTTCTCTGTCTCTCTGTCTCTGTCTCTCTCTCTCTCTCTCTCTCTCTCTCTCTCCCTCTCTCTCTCACACACATACTCTCTCTCTCATACACTCTCTCTTTCTCTCTCTCTCCCTCTCTCTCTCTCTCTCTCTCTCTCTCTCTCTCTCTCTCTCCCTCTCTCTCTCACACACATACTCTCTCTCTCATACACTCTCTCTTTCTCTCTCTCTCCCTCTCTCTCTCTCTCTCTCTCTCTCTCTCTCTCTCTCTCTCTCTCTCTCTCTCTCTCTCTCTCTCTCTCTCTCCCTCCGTCTACTGCGGGAGCTCTTGTCAAACAGATTGTTTCCCACCAGAGGTCTTGGGCTCCTGGCCACCTCTTGGCATTCCCAAGGCTGCTTTCTGTGGCAATGATGGGCCTACAGATTTGACCAGTGTGACTGGTGGAGAGAGAGATAGATAGATAGAGAGAAAGACAGAGAGAGAGAGAGAGAGAGAGAGAGAGAGAGAGAGAGAGAGAGAGAGAGAGAGAGAGAGTGTGAAAGAGAGAGAGATTGAG
>CM059284.1:6997678-7002678 GCA_030347295.1 Setipinna tenuifilis | reverse complement strand
ATTTATTTGTTTTATATTTACTTCTTTAAAAACATTATCATCAGTAATCTCGTAGCAAACTTTGCAGATGACTTACTCTTACCTTGGCCTCATCTGACACATGAGTGTGTGTGTGCATGTCTGTGTGTCTGTGTGTGTGTGGGTGCATGTTACCTTTGACATTGTCACCTGTGTACATGCGTGTGTGTGTGCGCGCGTGTGTGTGTGTGTGTGTCCCTTTATTCTATCCTCATTTGACACATGTGTCAGTGCAGCTTGGCTTTTGCCATCCCTCCCACCCCTGAGCATCGATGATGGGGGGGTCATGATTGCCAATGACTGGCTTTATCTCGCATCGCGCTCCTAGCGGGGGGTGCCGAGCGTTATTGCGAGCGAAGCGAAGATTGCCCCTCGTCTCACCTGAACCCATTTCCCTACAATCACCTCCTAGTGTATACACACACACATACACACACACCCCTGAGTCACTGGCCAGGATCAATCACCTCCTAGTGTATACACACACACACACACACCTGAGTCAGTGGCCAGGATCAACCACCTCCTTGTGTATACACACACACACACACCTGAGTCAGTGGCCAGAATCATGAACCACATTTCCCACTTGCTGGGTAAACAAAACGACAAAATGGCTGCAATCAAGTTGAAACGCTTGCGAATGCCTCTTGAGGCGCCATGTTGACTGCCTCTTTGTCCCCTTGTTTTCCCTTTCTTTTTTCCTTCTTTTTCTTTTTTTCTTTCTGTCTTTCTCTTGCTCTTTTTCTCTCTCACACAACATTCATTCTCACTCTGTGTATCTCTCTTTCTCTCCCGTGTGCGTTTGTGTGTAGGTCTCAGGAGAGAAGATGTTCCATTGACTTTCACACCTTCAACCTCAAGGTAAGCTCCCCTGGCTTAATCCCGTGTGTGTGTGTGTGTGTGTGTGTGTGTGTGTGTGTGTGTGTGTGTGTGTGTATGTGTGCGTGCATGCCTATGTAAGCGTGTGTGCGTGTGTGTGTGTGTGTGTGTGTGTGTGTGTGTGTGTGTGTGTGTGTGTGTGTGTGTTTCATTTGGTCTCAGTGGTGCTCTCCTCTGTTGTGGGAGGGGGTGGGCACTCAATCCCACCCAGCCTGCAGTATGGTCCAGCAGGTGTGTGTGTGTGTGTGTGTGTGTGTGTGTGTGTGTGTGGGTAGCACTCAATCCCACCCATGCTGTGGTATGGTCCAGCAGGTAAGGTAATGGGCCAGTGAGAGGAGGAGGGGAGTGGGGGGATGGAAGGCAGGGCTGAGTGCTGGTTCCTGGGGGTGCTTTTGCTGCCTGCTGCTGTTGTGGCGTCTCTGTGGGGCTCAACCATACACACACACACACACACACACACACACACACACACACACACACACACACACATAGCCATAACACGGCTCACTGTTAGCACTGGATTTAAGGCTGCCGGGTGTTACGGGGAGTTCACACTCTATACGCTCCCAGTGGCCCAGTGGCCCAGAGACAGACTGCTCTGTCTCCCAACCGTACTCGGAGAAGTATCAGTGGATTCAGAGAATTAAAACAGATTTATTTATTTATTTATTTATTTATTTATTTATTTATGAATTATACCCCCCCTGCACAACATAGTTGTGTGGGGGTATACTGGTTTCACCTTGTTTGTTATTGTTATTTTTCATTTCTAATACATTGACGAATGAAGGACGTATTGTAAAGCCATCATTTACTGACGGACTGAGTGTGTTTGTTTATTTATTTGTTTATTTATTTACTTGTTTATTTAGGCACAACATAGTCATATGTATACGAACTGGTCTGTCTCCCAACCACAATAGAAGGTGTATCAGCGCTTACAGAGGATGAAAACAGAGTTCTTTATTTATTTACTTGTTTATTTAGGCACAACATAGTCATGTGTATACGGACTGGTCTGTCTCCCAGTCGCACCCGAGGTATATCAGCGGTATATCAGAGTTATACAGAGGGTTATTTATATTATATATATATATATAAAATACACACCCTCGCGCAACATATACTGATGTCACCTTGTTATTGTTCTTTTGCATTTCCAATACCTTGACTAATGAGGGGCTTGTTTAGGTGAAGCCATCATTTACTGCTGTAAGACCCACATTTACAGCTTTCACCAGCTTAGGCATGACACAGAAATAAATAATTAGCATTAAATATTTTGAGCCAACGCGACAGAACATTCAGAACATCCTCCAACAAGCCACATTTGGGTCACAGCCCAAAGGTTGACAACTTCTGGATCAGAGAACACAACAAAAATTGCACATACTTAGGGTCAAAATGTTTGACCTGCTTCCAAAGTCACTCATGCAGTATTGTGTAATATCAGCTGGTGCTTTGCATTTCATTATGGGATCATGCTGTTATTACAAATGAAGTTATAACAAAGGGGTTACCTGAAGAGGAAGAGTGGGAGACTGGCAAAAAAAGAGAAAGTGATAGGATAGTACAGCACACACACACACACACACACACACACACACACACACACACACACACACACACACTCAAACACACACACACACACAGTTTTATTCAAATTTGTTCTGAATCTCTACAAATGACTTGGGGCTAGGCAATGAAAACACTGGAGACTATTTTCACTTTTCAAAATAAGATACATACTTTATGAACTCATGCTAAACAGCACAAATTTAATTTAGGGCTTGTTCTTGACTGACAGGCTTTTAAGAGTTTGGACCCAGTTCATTTCCCTAATAATATTTTTTAGCAGACTGACATGAATGAACACCTTTTTTCCTGATTGGCTTTTCTATTTTCTGATTCCAAAAAGATAATAAGGCCTAGTTGTGCCTCTCAAAAATGGTGAAATATTCTTTTTTGATTAGTTATTTTGAATAATTATTTTGAATTAATTATTTTGTCACTGGTATTTATCAGTGGCATTTTGAGGGCTCCATTGCATGCTGGGTAAGAAAGCCGATTGCAGATCATTACATGATTGACTTCTAATTTAAACGCAGATCAGCAGATCATATGCATATGTGGGGGGAGGGAGGGAAGACATATTGATTAGTATTCATGCTATCAGTCTTTCATTTACCCATCCTTCTTACTCATCCAACCCCCATCCCCTCCCCCTCCACCCTCCCCCATCCAACCGCCCATCCCCTCTCCCCCTCCACCTCCTCCGCTGTTATATGACTATGATTTGGTTTGTTTGTTATTTGTGCTGTCCTCGTCCTCCTCATGCGTTGATCAATCTCCATTCTTTTTCCATCAGCTGTCATGGATACCTAAAGAGCGGCAGGCAGGTTTACACCCCAATCCAACCCCACCCCACCCCTCTCCTCCCCTCCCATCCCCTCACCATCCAACCACCACTATCTGTGCTCGGATGGATGGATGGATGGATGGATGGATGGATGGATGGATGGATGGAGGGATGGATGGATGGATGGATGGATGGCTCCACTGCTTGGCAGGCTTTTCCAGCAGGCTAAATGGGGGCCGCCCCCCGCCCCCGCAATTTGGAGTGAAGGCAGCAGCAGGCAAAAGAAAGGAAGAAAGGAAGCCAGCAAGGAAGGAAAGAAAGAAGGAAGAAAGGAAGGAAGAAAGGAAGGAAGGAAGGAAGGAAGGAAGGAAGGAGATAAATAAACAGAAAGAATGAGTGCACGAGCAGACAGACACACACTCTGTTGCTGACACATTGTGGCAAATGGGCTTATTTTCAGTGTACATCAGGACAGCATCATTATGACATATGGGTAGTTATCCCTTCCCAATCCCACTCCCTCTCTCCTCTCCTCATCTCACCTCCCCTCCTCCCCTCCTTCTCTCCTCTCCTCCCCTCCTTTACTCCTACCCCACTCCCTCCATTTCTCTCTTTCCTCTCCTCTCCTCACCTGCCCTCCTCCCCTCCTTCACTCCTCTCCCACTCCCTCCATTCCTCTCTCTCCTCTCCTCCCCTCACCTCCCCTCCTTCACTTGTCTCCCACCCCCTCCATTCCTCTCTCTCCTCTCCTCTCCTCTCCTCTCCTCTCCTCCCTCACCTCCTCCCCACATTCACTGCTCTCCCACCCCCTCCATTTGTCTCTCTCTCCTCTCCTCTCCTTTCCTCTCCTCCCTCACTGACGGAAAGAAAAGAGGGTCATTTGTGAACGACAGTAGAGTGGAGTCGGGAATGAGAAATGGCATTTTTCATGTGCTGGGCTGAGCTGGATGTCTCTCTGATGGGCTGATGGGTAATGGGTGCTGGGTGCTGAGGCCAAGCATTAGCACAAACAGGCTACAAACAGGCTTGGATGGGCATCCACTGGGGGAAAACGTCCACACAGATTAGCTAATATGAGAGGGAGGGAGAGGGAGGGAGGTAGAGAGAGAGAGAGGGAGAGAGAGGGGGGGGGCAGATAGAGAGAGAGAGCGAGAGAGATACAGAGAGAAGGAGAGAGGGAGGGAGAGAGAGAGAAAGAGAGAGGGAGGAAGGGAGAGAGAGATAGAGAGACACAGAGAGGGAGAGAGACAAAGACAGACAAAGAGGGAGACAGACAGACAGACAGACTGACTAATGGAGGAATGTTTGCTGAGACGAAAATGCCATTTTGTGTCAAAGATGTGTCCATATCACTTTTGGTTTGTGCTGTGTGTTGTGTGTAATGAGGACAAAGGGCTAGATGCATCGTGGTTTCTAACACATTGAAGTGTTATGAGTTCCTCCAAACATCATCAGATTTAACATTTTATTTTCAAGTGAATTATAAAGACAAGCTTTTAACACAAACATTTTAAAAATGTTGTCTTTTTTTATTCGTTCTTGTTTTCAAGTTAAAAACCCAATTAAATACTTTAGCTGAAACACTCACACAGACACACACACACAATCACACAAACTCTCTCTCTCTCTCTCTCTCTCTCTCTCTCTCTCTCTCTCTCTCACACACACACATACACACACACACACACACAGACATGCAGACCCACACACACAGAGGTCAGCTGAGAGTTCTTGGGGATAA
>CM059284.1:6975178-6987678 GCA_030347295.1 Setipinna tenuifilis | reverse complement strand
CACACACACACACACACACACACACACACACACACACACTCACCCTGTTGATTGATCGTTGTCAGGGAAATGCGCTGGGCGGACAGGATGTAAAACACACCTCATGGTCAGCATGTCAGAGATCAAACTACAGCCCTGCCACTAAAAAACACACACACACACACACACACACACACACACACACTCGCGTGCACGCACACACACACTCAGTGTGGTAGATCTGGGTGTCCCTCAAGGTGCATTTACTTCACTTCAGTTGTGGGTTCATGATCTCAGTTAGATCAGTAGATATGCCTTACAGTAAAGTAGTTTGATGCACCTTCAAGGAGGGTAAGAAAGATGATCTGTATCATCTTTTAATGCTCCAGTTAATTTTTCTTTATCTATAAATGTCGTCAACTTCAAATCCTATTTTTATTTCATTTTGACCAATCGCAGAAAGTTATTTTTGTTCTCTGTCTGTCTCTCTGTTTCTTTCTCTCTCTCTCTGTCTCTCTCTCTCTCTCTCTCTCTCTTTTATAAATCAGCTCCTTTTTAATATCAGGAGCAACAGAATGAAGTTGACCTTCCCCCCAAGCTGGAGGGCACGTGCTTAAAATGTGGTGCTTTGTCGCCTTGCTTAATCTGGCCGGCACTAGGCCTCTCCTTTGTACCCCCCAGGCGATTAGCTACACACACACACACACACACACACACACACACACACACACTGTCCCGGCAGAGGGTAATGAGTCTCCTTATCACCCCCGATATTAGATATTAACTTCCTCCTCTCTCCAAATTAAACTTGGCTAATTCCTAACAGGACTGTAGAGCTCACCTGAGGCTGGTCTTGAGTATCTGATGGACCTCCTACATTAGTTTACACAGGTGTACATTTGTGTAGCTGGAACATCATTAAAAAGTAGATAGGACCTACAGTACCCTTGAGTTCTCCATTTGAAGGACAGCTCCTGATAAGTGTTGCTGTTATGTACATGTTTCATTTACTTTGACACTCAAATTGTGCCCACACACACACAAACAGCATAGCATAGTATAGCATTGCCTGCATGTAATTTCCATGGGACAAGTGTTGCTGTTATGTATGTATTTGATTTTTTTTTTTTTTTTACTTTGGCACTCAAATTGTGCCCACACACACACACACACACACACACAAATGGCATGGTGTATTTTTTTTTACTTTGGCACTCAAATTGTGCCCACAAACACACACACACACAAACACACACACACACACACACACACACACACACACACACACACACACACACACACACACACAAACAAACGGCATAGCGTAGTGTAGCATTGCCTGCATGTCATTTTCATGTGACAGGCGTGTTGTTTCTCCCACATGCAATCATTCAGTCACATGTGTGACAAGTGCCGCGTGGGATTCGGTATGGTACGCCCTCCTCCCTGTTGGACATGTGATGGGGAGCCTTTGGCAGGTGTACAGAGAGGTGCTTATTTCTAGACTTTCATACCTGTAGCATGTTGCTTTACTGTGAAGCCCAACTTACAGTGCTGATTGCCAGTGTGCAAAAGTGCTATTCACTAGCTTGCCCGTATGTCTGCTTGATGCACAAACATGTGTGTTTGGCTTGGTAGATTGCCCTGGTCTTTGAATGATTGAAGTGGAGATCATAGTAAACAATGTCCGCCTACACCCCCCTATGGATATAGAGGACTGAGAGAGTAGAATGTGTGTGTGTGTGTGTGTGTGTGTGTGTGTGTGTGTAGTAAGGGGAGGGGGAGGGATGATTTGTGACACCAGGGCCCACGACGTGTGAATGAGAAGGAGGGAATAAATGTCCTAGAAGGCGGGAGACAGGTAAGTTGGTGGCTGTCAACCACCCTCCTAAACTATGTACAGAAAACAACATTTATGGAAAAAACATGCCATTGACATCACTGTAAGCATTTTTTGTATTTCATATTCCCTCTGCCAAGGCTTCTTGTCGCTGCTCTGGCCTAATAGCTGGACTAGACCCAAGTTAGTCTTGGGATTGAAGGGTTGAATTGCAGGTTCAACTCCCGTACCAGTAGAAAAAATATGTGGATGGGGAATTGAATAAGCCGCATTTGTTTGCACCCTCAGCCATGGCTGAAATGGCTTTATGTAAGGCATCAAACCCCACGTTGCTCCAAGGCGACTGTGACCTAAAGGCCAGTGTGGAAACATGCTGTAAAGCCAAAAAGTCTGCAAGACATCATTAACATCCTATAACATTTTTTTTCATATCCCTCTGTTAAAGCTTTTGTAGGAACAATTTGGCATCATGGTTAAGCGACTCGTTTCTGTCAAAGCTTGTTATAGACACAAACAGTCTTGTGAAGCAGTCAGGCCAGGTAGGTAGGAGCTAATGCTGAAAGTAGATCACTTCCTGGAGCTGAGGACCCTCTTTTTGACTCCCCCTCTTTTGAGCGAGCGACACACACATGTGCCATATCAATAATATATGGGGGCGGCGGCGGAGCTGTGGGAAAGTGGGTCAGAACGAGACGGGATATATGGACCTCATGGATATGGATCCACTGTACTCAACGGGTGGGGCAGGGTGAATTGGGGTATTCGCCGGGTTGGTGGAGGTAAAAGCTTGGGGAGGACGAGGAGGAGGAGGAGAAGAATGAGGAAGAGGAGGAGTCAGGTACCGGGTGGGGCAGGGTGAATTGGGGTGAAGAGGGGTAAGGAGGGTTGGTGAAGGCAAAAGCTTGGGGAGGAAGAGGAGGAGGAGGAGGAGGAGGAGAAGGATGAGGAAGAGGAGGAGGAGAAGGATGAGGAAGAGGAGGAGTCAGGGTACAACAGAGTGAATCGGGGTGGACTGGGGTAAAGGGGGTTAGTTGAGGCGAAAGTTCTGGGAGGAAGAGGAAGAGGAGGAGGAGGAAGAGGAGGAAGAGGAGGAGGCCTCTTGAGAGTGTTAGCTAGTGCGCAGTGTCTGTATTTGTTAAGCAGTTTTGTCAGAGAGGCCTTTGTAGTGCAGTGATGCTGTGAATATTATGACTATTATGACTGTGTCATGAGTCCTATGACTGCACATTATTACTCTGAAGTCGTCAGTCCTGTGATCGCACATGTTTGTAATGCTGTGAGGTTGTGAATGCAATGGCTGCCCATATTTTGTAGTGCTGTCAGGCAGGTGAAGGACATAAACAGCCAAGCTCATCGAAAGTGGAGTAGAGTGTGTGTTGATCAGGATGCTAAACATGAATCTGAACAACATCTAAGATTAAATAATTATTAAAAATGTAATGTTAATATTCAAATAATTAATTAAAAAATAATGAAGACCAAATAAACTATGGTTTATTTATTTGTTTAATAATTTACTTATTTATGCAGCCTTTCTGAATCTAACGATCTTTACACACACACACACACACACACACACACACACACACACACACACACACACACACACACAGTTACATACAGTGGAGTGGCAGTATGAATAACACAGTGAAATCACGATTGACAAATAATGACTTGCTGCATCTTTAGTGCCAATCAGTTCAATCAAGTTCATATCATTATTCTAAAGCAAACACCCTCCCCCTCCTCAACACACACACACACACACACACACACACACACACACACAAAACAAACAGAGTGTTATGATGCACTACACACACATATTGGTTATGTGCTCTGCCTGATGGACGTGTGCATGTGACACTGGGTGGGGGTGTGGGTGTGTGTGTGTGGGGGTGTGGGGGTGTGGTTGGGGGGGTCGGGAGGGTTAGAATTCTTATCATCCCTTGTGGCATCTTTTTGTCAGTTGGCTGACTGAGAAAAGCAAAGCGATGAAAGAAGGAGAAGAGAAGAGAAAAAAAAGCTAAAAAAAAGAGAGAGAGATGAAATATTAACTGGAAATATAGCCGGGAGAGATAGAAAATAAATTACCTGCAGTGTGGCAGAGGGGAGAAGATTGTGAGATTTATCAAGTCGCCGTGGAAACGCCTGCTAAATCCCCACGAACGCCTGGCAACGCTGAGAAATTTAAGGACGATCAGAGAGGTGCACCCCCAACCCCCCCCCAGCAGGGCCTCGCTGTTTATGCAGTTTTCTGTTCGATCCGTTTGGGATTGATAAATGGCCGCCGTGCTGTTGATTTGGACGCTGCTGTGCTGTGCTGTGCTGTGACTGTGATGTGACGAAATTGCTTGACACGTAAATGTGAATACAACACCCAGCATATTGTGACTTCAGATGGGCTGAAAATATAATACAAGATAGCACAGCATAACATAACACTATAACATAACCTAATATAACTTTAGTGATACAGGTGAAATAGTTTATTGTGACTTCAGATAGGCTACAAATATAATATAAGATAGCATAGTATAACATAACACAATATAACATAACATACATTCTATACCATAACCTAACTTTAGTGATACAGGTGGAATAATTTATTGATAACCCCGCCTCTCCCCCTGGTGTTAAACCGATCTATATGTTATGACTGCATCTGAGCAAAACTCCATTTGAATGTAAATCAGCAGCAGAGCATTTTGATCTTGATGTTGTGATTGGCCTCTACCACTGGAACTGGAACTACTGTTACTGCTGTTATCCAAGTGTGGCAATTTACTATGACACTGGAGGTGTGTGTGTGTGTGTGTGTGTGTGTGTGTGTGTGTGTGTGTGTGTGTGTGTGTGTGTGTGCAGTCAATTTTCCCCACTCAGGTGAGGGGGGAGGCGAGGGGTGGTGGTACCCGAGTCAGGTGGTGTTGAGTCAGACTACTGCTAAACTACTGCTACGCTGTGCTACGGTGGGCTTAGGGTGGGGCTAAGATTAGATGGGGTGCTGGAGAGGGGAGGGGGATAGGGAAAACGGGAGGGAGAGAGGGAGAGAAGGAGGCAAAGGGGAAGATGGAGGAAGAGAGACAGGCAGATCGAGGGAGAGAGGGATGGAGGGTGGGGTGGGGTTGGGATGGAATGGTGTGCTGGATGGTGGAGTGAAGGAGGGAGAGAGGGAGGGATGGATGAAAGAGGCAGACAGAGGGAGGGAGGGAAAGAGAGGGGGAAGGAAAGAGGCAGATAGAGGGAGAGAGGGAGGGAGGAAGAGAGGGAGGATAGGAGAGAGGGAGGGTGGGGTGGTGTTTAGGATGAGATTGTGTGCTGGGTAGTGTAGGGAGAGAGGGAGGGAGAGATGGAGAGAGAGAGAGAGAGAGGGAAGGAAAGAGACAGATAGCAGGAGAGAGAGAGAGGGAGGGTGGGGTGGTGTGGTCTTTGGGATGAGATTGTTTGCTGAGTAGTGGAGGGAGAGATGGAGAGAGGAAGGGAAAGAGACAGACAGAGGAAGTAAGAGAGTGAAAGCGAGAGAGAGGGAGAGAGAGTGAAGAAGAGAGGGAGAGAAGAAGAAGAAGTGAGGGAGAGAGAGGGAGAGTCAATAGGGATTGATCTGGAACCTTTAGCAATTACCTCAGTGTGAGCGGGAGCATGTTAAGGTCACCATTATCTGAGCTCATTTTATGGGTCAGTGAGCCGTCTGCCTGCCTTTTACGGAGAGCAAACCAGCGAGTGAGCGAACGAACGAGCGGGCGAACGAGCGGACGCAGGGCTCCACGCAAACACTTTCCTCCGCCGTGATTAGATTAGATTTTAGCACCCGCCCGGCGACTGGACTGGATGCACTAAGATGCATGTTTCCAAAGATGACCTGCCCTTTTGCATTCATCATTATGACTTTCTATTTAATAATTTATTTATTTTTTTAGATTTCACTTCATGATTTATGATTATTTTCTTTACATAAGTAGCCATACAAAACTGCAGAGGTGTGGACAGTGTGATGGCCCCTGTCAGGAGTATTGACTTGTGATAGATCAGTGCCTCGTGTGTGTTAGGGGAAGAGTCACATCGTCCATTGCTCCCATGGGGCCTTGCTTTGGGGACTGCTAGTTCCGTGTATCCCAGAAGTAATCCTGTATTCCCCCATGTTCTTTATGGGGCTTACCCATACAAGCAAGACAGAAGGCCCATACTCTAAGATAGACACATAGGATGGGGTAAGCAGGATTTTGATCCCTTGGCAGTAGTTGGATGGATGTGCCTAGCCAGATGTGACTAGCATGTAACACTTTAGTTTACGGTTTCTTTTGTGGTGTGTGTACATGTAACAACATGTGATATTTATGTATTTACTGAACACTGTACATAACTAACACCAAGCCCAACCGTATGGTACAGTGTAAGTACATAATGTTACATATTATTACACATTTTGTGACACTGTACCCAACTGATGTAACAGTGACAATAAAATAAAGTGTAACCGCCTAGCCAAGCAGCCCTTGGAAGAAAGCATAGAAATGTTATTACATGTTGGATATGATAAGCTCATCATACAAGCCAGACAACAAACTGACTGACAATAAAAGCTTTAGGAGAAGCCAAATGCAGAGATATATGTGCAGTTAAGTTTAGATCCTTAGCAGACCTCTTATGACACTGGGGTACTAATAATTGATATTTGATTTACAATAAACAGCCACAAATATAACACATTATCTGAAGGCCTTCCATAATTATTCTGCACAGACCTATTTCAAATAAAGAATTTGTTATGTATGTATTACATACTTATTATATTAAGAGATTGCATCTCATATATTTTCATATTCAGTTTTAGGTGACCGTTCCATACTGAAATGGTTAAATGATTTTGGATTGGCTACAGGGAGAAGAACATTCCGGCAATGGTGTAGATTATTCCAGTGTTGTGTCCTGCTTGGGTTTGGAGCTCTCTCTTTCTGGCAGATACTCTTTCTCACAGGTGGCATTTGGCACGCACCCAGATATATCATGTCCTCTCCAAGCCTAAGTCGATGCAATTCCGATGCAATGATCATCTTAATGGCAAATCAATCCGCAGTGCTCAACTCAAGCTCTTCCAATAGTGTGTGAGTGTGTGTGTGTGTGTGTGTGTGTGTGTGTGTGTATGCGCGCCTGTGTGTGTGTGTGTGTGTGTGTGTGTGTGTGTACATTGCAGGCCTGCGTGCCTGTGTGTTTTTGCGTTTGTGTGCGTGGGCCTGTGTGTGTGTGTGTGTGTGTGTGTGTGCCTGATTGCCTGTGCGTGTGTGTGTGTGTGTGTGTGTGTATGCGCGTCTGTGTGCCTGCGTGCGTGTGCGTGTGTGTGAGTGTTATTGCCTGTGTGTGTGTGTATGCGTGTGTGTGTGTGTGTGTGTGTGTGTGTGTGTGTGTGTGTGTGTGTTGACCGAGCGATTTGCAAGATGATTACATTAGAAGCTAGAGTTCTCTCCAGCAGCGGGCCACACAAAAGAGCTCCTCGTGTGTCCGAGTGCCTCTCTCCGTGTGTGTTCAAGCTCCCCTGTGTGTGTGTGTGTGTGTCCGAGTGCACATCTCTGTGTGTGTCCAAGCTCCCCTCTCTGTGTGTGTCCTTCTCGGTGTGTGTCCGAGTGTGTGTGTCCCTCTTGCCCGTCTCTGTGTGTGTGTCCCTCTCGCCCATCTCTGTGTGTGTGTCCTTCTTGCCTATGTGTGTGTGTGTCCCTCTGTGTGTGTGTCCTTCTCGGTCGTCTGTGTGTGTCCGTCTCCGTCTCGTCGCTGCCGCCGTCCGTCCCGTTTAACCCCCCGTGTGGCTCCTCAGCGCTAAGCGAAGCGAAGGGGAGGAATCGGCCCCGCTGAGTGGCCGCACGATGAAAGGGCCCCTTTCACACGCCGATGTGTTCAAATGTATCAGAAAATGACTGCAAAGGTCACCACTGCCCCCCCCCCCCCCCCCCCCCCCCCACACACACACACACACACACACACACACACACCTCTTTTAAAAGGGAGCTCGGCAGGTAGAGCCAATCTGCATGAGCTGGACTGTGTGTGTGCAACTCAGGTGGAAGATGTGGTGACAAATAGGGACAGAGGAAGAAAGAGAAAGAAATGAAGTGAAAGCAGGAGAGAGAAGGAGAGATGGGAAAAAATGTCTAAAATTCATCAGAGAAAGAAAGAGAAGAAAATGTAGAGAAATGTGAAGAGAGAGAGGAAAAATTCTATCCAGTGACAAATACAGACAGAGAAAGAAAGAAGAGACATGAAATAAAAGAAGGAGAGAGAGGGAGAAAGGAAAAAATATATACAATTCATCAGAGAAAGAAAGAGAAGAAAATGTAGAGAAATATAAAGAGAGAGAAGAAAAATTCTGTCCAATTCATCACAGGACATAAACTTTGGTGAGCCGCCCTTTTTTCCCCTGACCCTTTCAGTGGTAATATATCCCATAATGCTTTGTCTACACCAGCACAGTGGATATATATATACATCATACAGACAACTAAACAACAGCGATGAGCTTTGCACCATCAGGTGCAGTGAAAAAGAGAAAAAGAAAAAAAAAAGAAAAAGTCTTGGGAGGGATTCCTGGACAGATTGCTGAATAGATAGATGCGTGGGTAGGTGTGATAGATGCGTGGGTAGGTGTGATAGATGCGTGGGTAGGTGTGATAGATGCGTGGGTAGGTGTGATAGATGCGTGGGTAGGTGTGATAGATGCGTGGGTAGGTGTGATAGATGCGTGGGTAGGTGTGATAGATGCGTGGGTAGGTGTGATTGATGCGTGGGTAGGTGTGATAGATGCGTGGGTAGGTGTGATAGATGCGTGGGTAGGTGTGATAGATGCGTGGGTAGGTGTGATAGATGCGTGGGTAGGTGTGATAGATGCGTGGGTAGGTGTGATAGATGCGTGGGTAGGTGTGATAGATGCGTGGGTAGGTGTGATAGATGCGTGGGTAGGTGTGATAGATGCGTGGGTAGGTGTGATAGATGCGTGGGTAGGTGTGATTGATGCGTGGGTAGGTGTGATAGATGCGTGGGTAGGTGTGATAGATGCATGGGTAGGTGTGATAGATGCGTGGGTAGGTGTGATAGATGCGTGGGTAGGTGTGATTGATGCGTGGGTAGGTGTGATTGATGCGTGGGTAGGTGTGATAGATGCGTGGGTAGGTGTGATTGCTGAATAGATAGATGCGTGGGTAGGTGTGATTGCTGAATAGATAGATGCGTGGGTAGGTGTGATTGCTGAATAGATAGATGCGTGGGTAGGTGTGATTGCTGAATAGATAGATGCGTGGGTAGGTGTGATTGCTGAATAGATAGATGCGTGGGTAGGTGTGATTGCTGAATAGATAGATGCGTGGGTAGGTGTGATTGCTGAATAGATAGATGCGTGGGTAGGTGTGATAGATGCGTGGGTAGGTGTGATTGATGCGTGGGTAGGTGTGATAGATGCGTGGGTAGGTGTGATAGATGCGTGGGTAGGTGTGATTGATGCGTGGGTAGGTGTGATTGATGCGTGGGTAGGTGTGATAGATGCGTGGGTAGGTGTGATAGATGCGTGGGTAGGTGTGATTGATGCGTGGGTAGGTGTGATAGATGCGTGGGTAGGTGTGATAGATGCGTGGGTAGGTGTGATAGATGCGTGGGTAGGTGTGATTGATGCGTGGGTAGGTGTGATTGATGCGTGGGTAGGTGTGATAGATGCGTGGGTAGGTGTGATAGATGCGTGGGTAGGTGTGATAGATGCGTGGGTAGGTGTGATAGATGCGTGGGTAGGTGTGATAGATGCGTGGGTAGGTGTGATAGATGCGTGGGTAGGTGTGATTGATGCGTGGGTAGGTGTGATAGATGCGTGGGTAGGTGTGATAGATGCGTGGGTAGGTGTGATAGATGCGTGGGTAGGTGTGATAGATGCGTGGGTAGGTGTGATAGATGCGTGGGTAGGTGTGATAGATGCGTGGGTAGGTGTGATAGATGCGTGGGTAGGTGTGATAGATGCGTGGGTAGGTGTGATAGATGCGTGGGTAGGTGTGATAGATGCGTGGGTAGGTGTGATAGATGCGTGGGTAGGTGTGATAGATGCGTGGGTAGGTGTGATAGATGCGTGGGTAGGTGTGATAGATGCGTGGGTAGGTGTGATAGATGCGTGTGTGTGTGTGTGTGTGTGTGTGTGTGTGTGTGTGTGTGTGTGGGTAGGTGTGATTGATTTACCTCATGTAGCCGCGGTAAAGAACAGATTTTAATCACCTATAAATCTCAAAAATCCTCCCTCCCTCGCCCCACTCTGCATCCCCCCCCCACCCCCCCCACCCCGTTTGTCAAGACGGCACTTATCAGAGCGGCCTGCTGGCCAGGCTTGTGTGTGTGTGTGTGTGTGTGTGTGTGTGTGTGTGTGTGTGCTGGCCAGGCTTGTCTCATTTACCTTCAAGTGACAAATTCATCACCTGCTCAGACTCACTCTGCCTCACTCTGCACACAGAAATCCATTTTTTCAGGGTCAGATAGCCCTCCACTTCCTCCTGACGCATAGACACACACACACGCGCATACAGACACACACACACGTGCATACAGACACACACACACGCGCATACACACACATGCATACAGACACACAAACACATATAGACACACACACACACACACGTATATAGACACACACACACAAGAACGCATAGACATACACACACACACACACACACACACACACACACACAGACATGTAGGTGTACTCACATACATACATGCACACACACAAACAACATACGCACACACACACATACATACACAGAGGCATGTAAGCACACACACAACATACGTGCAGACACACACACACACTTAAATACAAGCCTCATGAGACTGCACAAAAACATGTTCACACATTTCACTGTCAATCAAATTATCACATGCTAGTTTTCTCTCAGATTTACTGTAGGACTGGTCTTGACAGAAATTCCTTGTAGACAACATGAACAGTGGACACGTGAGAGTGAGTTTAATCCTCACTATGCTGTAACACACACACACACACACACACGCACACTTGATTCCCATAAATCAATATAATGAGATAGCACACTGAAAACGTGTATTTTTCTTAAGTAGTATTCAGCATGTTTAATGGTCAACACATTAAAAAAAAAAAAGTGATGGTTGGCTGCTTTAAAAATAATAGTAACAATGCTATCTGTCAGCTATCTTTACCAAAATACTATCCAACATTTACTGGTGTGTTTTTATAACTCACCCAATCTAAGTCCCTCACTCACTCACTCACTCACTCACTTAATCTCTCTCTCTCTCTCTCTCCCTTTCTCTTTCTCTCTTTATATTTTTTTCTCTCTCTCTCTCTCTCTCTCTCTCTCTCTCTCTCTCTCTCTCGCTCTCCTTCCAATAAAAGACACCTCCCTACCTCCATCACCACCAGCAGCGCCCATTTACTGGTGTGTTTTCATAACTCACCCAATCTCAGTCTATCATTCCTCTCTCTCTCTCCCACTTTCTCTATCTCTCTCTCTCTCTCTCTTTCTCTCTCTCTCTCTCTCTCCCTCCCTCTCTCCCTCTCTCTCTCTGTTTATCTTTCTCTCTCTCTCTCTCTCTCTATCTTTCTCCCTCTCTCTCACACACTCTATCTCTCTCCTTCCAATAAAAGACACCACCCATCACCATCACCATCACCATCAGCACCACCGTCACCTCCACCTCCACCCACTCCCATTAAGCCCCCATTATAATCTGACATGATCACACTGGCCCAAGAAGCAGGCATTGAGTGATTAGCATTGAGTGATTAGCATCCGCTAACAATTGACATCATTTGCATTTTAATAGACCGTAATTACAACTCGCAGCTAAACAAATTGCAGTTTGAGGAAACGTCTGAAAAGCAACTCACTGCCCCCCGACTCAGCCCCCCCCCCTTTGCCGTTTATGAGATAACACCCCCCACCCCACCATGAACACACTGCGCTAAGCAGGAACAGTCACACTGCTTATTGCCTGTCCGACACACACACACACACACACACACACACACACACACAAACACACACACAGAAGAGATGGTTTCCATCTGAAATGTCTTAAACCCGTGCTCAAAGACTGCCTGCATTTCGGAGCATGGCTCTAGCTGGTCCATATATCTTCTTTGATTAACTTGTATTGAATAGCACCCCTCTTTATCTCTGGCATACCCATAGTGTGTGTGTGTGTGTGTGTGTGTGTGCGTTTGTGTGTGTGTTTGTGTGGCAGAGCGCTTTATTACCAAACCCAGCCCTGCATGCTGTCAGTACCACACTGTGTGTTTGTGGTGTAACGTATCAATTCCTCACAGTCTATTCACTTCCTCTCACTTCCTCTTTTATTTATTTATTTATTTATTTATTTATTTTATTTTTTTGATAAAGTCCAAAGCCGAGAGCAAGAGCGTGATAGGGGTGACATGTGGCTTTTGAAGTCGCCAACAAATGTCCAGCCTTTCTGAAAAGACAAGACGTGACCTCATAAGCAAGAGTAAGACCAGTATAATGCCTCGGCCCCGGCCGTCACTGCTGCCACCGACCAACCTTATCTGTCACAGAGGGGTGGGGGGGGGCTGGGATTATCAGATTAGGCCCAGGCTTGTTTATGGTCTCAGTGACTATCGAGAAATTCGATCTGTCAAGTTTATCTGGGGCTGTTTGGCGCTGAA
>CM059284.1:6962678-6965178 GCA_030347295.1 Setipinna tenuifilis | reverse complement strand
GCAAAATAACATGGGGGCTTTGGGGGACTTGAATAAAAAGAAACAAGAATTAAGGACACTGTTGCAGGAACGAGTGAAAGGAGCTTTAATAAGGGCCAGGTATCTTAACATGACTCACATGGATGCTCCCACTACACACTTTTTTAATCTGGAGCGTAAGGAAGGACAACAAAAGCATATGTTTTACCTGCGCCGAGATGATGGGACTTTAACATCAGACCCCCTTGAAATGAGGGGAATGGCTATGGCTTTCTACGCTGACCTCTATGGAGCTACTGACTGTGACCCTGCGTGTTCCGTTCAGTTGATGGATGGGCTCCCGACACTGGGACTGGATGATAGAAGGTCATTGGACCAGCCATTAAGTCTGCAGGAACTGTCTGAGGCTGTGCAGCACCTATCTAGGGGCCGCTCACCTGGACTGGATGGCTTATCTGCAGAGTTTTACCAACAGTTTTGGGACGTTTTTAACCAGGACTACTGTGAAATGGTGGAAGAATGCTTCAGCAGGGGTGAATTGCCACTAAGCTGTCAGCGTGCTGTACTGTCTCTGCTGCCCAAAAAAGGCGATTTGGGATTACTAAAGAATTGGAGACCCATATCCCTGATGTGTATGGACTATAAAATTTTATCAAAATGTCTAGCCAATAGACTGAAAGGGGTTTTAGGCACTGTTGTTCAAAAAGAACAGTCATATTGTGTTCCTGGTCGGACTATCATGGATAATTTGTTTTTACTAAGAGATGTTATTGATGTGTCAAGGAGGAATAAGCTAGATTTGGGAATTCTGTCTATTGACCAGGAGAAGGCTTTCGACAGAGTGGGCCACAATTATCTCTTTAAGGTGTTAAAGGCATTTGGTTTTGGGGATCACTTTATTTCTGCTGTACGGCTGTTGTATGCAGGCGCTTCAGTGATGCTGAAAGTTGGGGGTCGTCTGAGCTGTCCTGTACCTGTCAGGAGAGGTATCAGGCAAGGTTGTCCACTCTCAGGGCAGCTCTACAGCCTAGCTATTGAGCCACTGTTGTGCTTATTAAGGAAAAAATTAAAGGGTATTGTAGTGCCGGGGGATCACACAGGGAGTATTTACTGCTTGTCAGCCTATGCTGATGATGTAACTGTTCTACTCTCTGGGAATAATGAGGTTTCTGTATTGTCCAACATCTTACAGGTATATGAGAGAGCCTCTTCAGCAAAGGTGAACTGGGCAAAAAGTGAGGGGTTTTTAATTGGGGAATGGGCTAAAGAGGGGCCACCTTTACTACCAGGGGGTTTACAGTGGGGTAGGGAGGGGTTAAAATTTCTTGGGGTGTTTCTAGGCACAGAGGAGTACACTCAAAAGAATTGGGAGGGCGTGCTGGAAAAGGTGTCTGCTAAGTTGTCTAAGTGGAATTGGCTATTACCCGAGCTATCCTACAGGGGTAGGGTCTTGGTCACAAATAACCTGGCTGCCTCCATGCTGTGGCATAGACTGACTGTGTTGGAGCCCCCCAGTCAGCTGGTTAAGGAGCTCCAGAGCAAATTGGTGAACTTTTTCTGGTCAGGACAACATTGGATCCCTGCCCCTGCGCTGTATCTGCCTGTTTGGGAAGGGGGTCAAGGTCTGGTGGACATAAGTAGTCGTCTGCATGCTTTTCGGCTGCAGGCAGCTCAAAGACTTCTGTACGGGACTGATGTGGTGTGGGCTGCGGCTGCTTGTGGTCTGCTAAGGGAGGGAACTCGGATGGGTTATGACCAACAACTTTTTCTGTTAAACCTTGAAGGGTTGGACTTGCACCAGCTGACTCCCTACTACAGGTCCATGTTGCGGGCCTGGCAAATGGCCTTCAAGGTCAGAAGGGTTACTGCACAAGCAGGGGAGTGGATAATGGGGGAACCCTTATTCCACAATAGCCTGTTGAGAACGAGGACCCTGTCATCTGCCAGTGTCCGGAGTTCCTTTGTTAGGGCTGGCATCTGTGTGCTGGCGCACCTGAGGGATGGAGGCAGTTGGAGAACTGCAACTGCACTGCAACAGAGGACTGGCATCCAATCCATGCGCCTCTTGGAGAGGGTGCTGGAGGAACTTAAGTCAGCGCTGCCTGGGGCTTGTAGAGAGGCCCTGGAGTTACAGTCCCCAGCATGCTGGGAAGTGAACTATCAATGCCCATCAATATCAGTTCTACCTGCGGTGGGAGCGGGAGAAGATGACCATGAAGAGGGGTGCGGCACTTTTGGAGTCCCAGAAGTAACGCCCTTCCAGGATTTCAATAAGAAAGCCCTCTACATGACCTGTGTTAAAGTCCAGTATCAGTCTGTGCTGAGGAGGAAAGCGGGGTGGAGGTGGTCAGAAGTGTTTGGGCCAGGTTTCTCCTTAAGGGGTTGTTGGAGGTCTTTTTATAAGCCTCCAATTGAAAAACGTACGGCCGATCTGCAGTGGAGGCTCGTTCACGGGGCTATAGCTACAAACAGACACGTGGCACACCTGAATCCAGCAGTTGATAAACTCTGTCCTTTTTGT
>CM059284.1:6952678-6955178 GCA_030347295.1 Setipinna tenuifilis | reverse complement strand
CATCCCTCTCATCCCATCTCCCTTCCTACTCCTCTCCTCTCTTCTCCTCTCCTCTCTCCTCTCCTCTCTTCTCCTCTCCTCTCTTCTCTCCTCTCCTCCGCTCTTCTCTTCTTCTTCTCCCTCCTATCCTCCTCTTTATGGAGTAAATAAAGCCTTAAGTGGCGCTGGCTTACAACACACTACAGACTACACCCCCCTTCGGCTCCACACATCCCTCTCCTCTCATCCCATCTCATCTCCACATTCCTCTCCTCCCATCTCCTCGCCACATCCCTCTCCTCTCCTCTCCTCTCTTCTCTCCTTCTTCCCCCTCCTATCCTCCTCTTAATGGAGTAAATAAAGCCTTAAGTGGCGCTGGCTTACAACACACACAACAGACTACACTCCTTACGCCCTTACACTCGACACACCCCTCTCCTCTCCCTTTCGTGTCCTCTCCTCTTCTCTTCTTCTACTCATTTTTATCCTCATATTCCTCTCCCTTCTCTTCTTTTCTCTTTTCTCCTCTCATCTCCTCTCCTTTCCTCTCCTCTTGTTTCCCCTACATTCCTCTCCCTCTTGCTCACAGGCTTCTCCTCTCCTCACCTCTCCTCTCCTCTCCTCTCCTCACCTCACCTCTCCTCTCACCCAATCCCCTCCCCTCTACTATCACCTCTGTTCCCCTCTCATCTCCTCTCCTCCCCTCTCCTCCTTCCCTCCTCACCCCACTTCTCCCCTGTCTTATCATCTGTTCGTCTCTCCTCACCTCCTCTCTCCTTATTTACTCCTTCTTTCCCTTCTTTCTCTCTATGTCCTCTCAAGCCTTTTCCTATCTCCTCTCCTCATTTTCCTCTCTTCTTCCTCTCCTCTCCCCCCTCCTCTCCTCCTTTCCTCTCTTCTTCCTCTTGTCTCCTCTTCCTCCTCCCTCTCCTCTTCCTCCCCCCCTTCCTCACCCCCTCTCCTCTCTTCCTCTCCCCCTCCTGCCCTCTTCCTCTCCTCTTCCTCTCCCCCTCTCCACTCCCCTTCTCCTCTCCTCTCTGGCGTGTGTCCTGCTCCCCCTCTCTGGCTGGAGGGGTTGTATTGCGCTTCACTGGAGAGGAAAGGGAACAGCTGGGCCTCTGACAGCTGCAGCCAAACACGGACCACCATACCTCACGGACGGGCCAGATATACACTCCATGGTCAACCACAGCCTACCATAACTCACATATCGGCCAAATATATACCCACAGCCTACCATAACTCACACATCAGCCAAATATATATCCCATGGCCACCATACCTCACGGACGGGCCAAATATATATTCCACGGCCACCGCAGCCTACCATAACTCACACATCATCCAAATATATACTCCACGGCCAACCACAGACTACCATAACTCACATATCGGCCTAATATATACTCCACGACCCACCATAGCCTACCACACCTCACGGATGGGCCTAATATATAACCATAGCCTACCATACCTCATGGACGGGTCAAATATATACTCCACGGCCAACCACAGCCTACCATAACTCACATATCGGCCAAATATATACTCGACAGTTACCATAACTCGTATATTGGCCAACTATATACCCATAGCCTACCATACATCACGGACGGGCCAAATATATACTACAGGGCCACCATAGCCTACCATAACTCACACATCGGCCAAATATATATACTCCACAGCCAAACACGGACCACCATAACTCACGGATGGGCCAAATATATACTCCAAGGCCAACAATAGCCTACCATACCTCACACATCAGCCAAATACTGTATATACTCCATGGCCACAATAGCCTACCATAACTCACATATTGGACAAATGTATATTCCTCAGACCACCATACCTCACGAATGGGCCAAATATACACTCCACTGTCCACCATAGCCTACCATAACTCACATATCAGCCAAATATATACTTCTCAGACCACCATACCTAATGGATGGACCACATATATACTCCACGGCCACCATACCTCATGGTTGGGCCACCATAGCCTTCCATAGATCACATATTGGGCAAATATATACCCATAGCCTTTCATAAATCACATATTAGCCAAATATATACTCCATGGCCACCATAACTCACATATCAGCCAAATCTATACTTGATATACTGCATGGGACCATAACACCCCATACTCTACAAACTGATCAAATATATACCACATGGAAATAAAGCACATCATAGCTTACACATCGGTGAAATATATACCATCTGGCACCATTGCAACACACCATACACCACAGACCAGCCAAATATACACCATACGGCATACCACGGCACACCATAACTCACACATGGGGCCAGATATATACTATGTTCACAAATTCATCAAATATATACCACATGGAAATTAAGCATATCATAACTCACAGACCAGTCAAACATACACCATACGGCACACCACAGCACACCATAACTCACACATGGGCCCAAATGCATACCACACAGCATGATAACTAGCAGTTCACCGTAACTCACACATCAACCAAATATATACTGT
>CM059284.1:6942678-6945178 GCA_030347295.1 Setipinna tenuifilis | reverse complement strand
AAACTATCACATCCCACAATGCTGGTACTCCCTTTTAAACTTCAGCACTAGAATAAAAACAATGACTAGTATACATGTCTGAATGCACTGAGTTTGTGTGTCTGTGTGTGTGTGTGTGTGTGTGTGTGTGTGTGTGTGTGTGTGTGTGTGTGTGTGTGTGTGTGTGTGTGTGTGTGTGTGTGTGTGTGTGTGTGTGTGTTCAGGCCTGAAGCTGACACAGCAGCACTGAGACTGGTACAAATGACTAAGTGCACTGACTGCTGCAATAGAAGTGTTGTGTTAGTATTTAGAGCTAGGTCAAAACCCACAGCAGTGCGTTCACCTCTGAGTCTTCAGACACACACAGGCACAGGCACACACACACACACACACACACACACACACACACACACACACACATATGCATACACACACACACCCACAAACACACAGAAAAGTAAAATAAAAGGCTGTGTTTTTGCCTGGTTGCAGCTGAAAGAGGAGGTTGATGCATGAGCTGTAGGTTTGGTGTCAATAAAGTGACGCCCCAGTGTTCTCCTGTTTTGCATGTGTGTGCTCTTCTCCCGCACACACACACACACACACACACACACACACACACAAACACACACTCACATACACACACACACACACACAAACACACACACTCACACACACACACACATTACATTACATTGCATTTGGCAGACGCTTTTATCCAAAGCGACTTACAATCAAGGGGGACATAAGCAATAGAGGAGGACACAGAGTAGAGACACAATAGACATATGTACTTCTGCATAGGGATAGAGAGAGAGAGAGTTTAGATTAGTGTTTGTTAGTTATATTAGTTTTGTTAGGGAGGGAAGCAATCTCGGAAGAGAAGGGTTTTTACAAGCTTTTTAAAGATAGGGAGGGATGTTGCTGTTCTAGTTGCAACTGGTAGGTCGTTCCACCATTTGGGGACAACCACAGAGAAGAGCTTAGAGTGACCTCTCTTTGTGAGAAGTGAGGGTACCGATAGACGATTTGTGTGAGCGGAGCGTAGCGCCCTGGACGGGACGTGAGCCTGTAATAAGACATTGAGGTAGGCGGGGGCGGAACCTGAAATTACTTTGTAGGCTAGTGTCAGAGCCTTGTGTTTAATTCTGGCAGCTACTGGCAGCCAGTGAAGATCTCTAAAGAGTGGGGTAACATGTGTTCTTTTGGGTTGGTTGAAGATCAGTCGCGCTGCCGCGTTCTGGACCATTTGCAATGGTTTGATCGCACAGGCAGGTAGACCGACTAGGAGAGAGTTACAGTAATCGAGCCGCGAGGTGATTGATGCCTGTATTAGCAATTGAGCAGCATATTGGGTCAGGTACGGTCTGATTTTTCTAATATTGTATAATGCATAGCGACATGATCTCGCTATGGAAGAAATGTGATCGGAGACAGATAGACGGTCGTCTAATGTGACACCTAGGTTTCTAGCCACGTTGTTCGGGGCAACAGTGACATCGCCAATATTCAGGGTGATGTCGTGGCAGATTGACTCATGGACAGGGATGACCAGGAGTTCGGTTTTAGACAGATTAAGCTGGAGATGATGATCTCTCATCCAGGAGGATAGGTCAGCGAGACAGGCGGAGATGCGTGTGGAGACCGTGGTATCGTCTGGTTGGAGCGACAGGTATAGCTGTGTGTCGTCGGCATAGCAGTGGTAGGAGAAGCCATGTGAGCGGATAACATGAGACAGCGAGGTGGTGTAGATAGCAAACAGAAGGGGGCCCAGAACTGACCCCTGGGGAACCCCTGTGGAGAGGGTGTGAGTCGATGACAGGTGTCCTTGCCAGGCCACATTAAAGGAGCGCCCGGTGAGGTAAGATTTGAGCCAGGAGAGGGCAGTGTCTGCAATGCCCATGTTGGCGAGTGTGGATAGCAGAATGTCGTGATTAACTGTATCAAAGGCAGCCGATAGGTCCAGGAGGATGAGCACTGATGACTGACCGCGTGATCTGGCTGTTTTGAGGGCTTCCGTGACAGATAATAGAGCCGTCTCAGTGGAGTGACCGCTCCTGAAACCAGATTGTTTTGGGTCGAGTAGGTGGTTATGGGTGAGGAAGCTAGTGAGTTGTTTAGCTACCGCCCTCTCAATGGTTTTTGAGAGGAAGGGAAGCAGTGAGACCGGTCGGTAATTTTCGACCTGGGCAGGGTTGAGCGTGGACTTCTTCAGCAGTGGCGTAACTCTGGCCTGTTTGAAGGCAGCAGGAAATACGCCGGAGGATAATGAGGTATTAATCACCGATGTGATCGGTGGGACTACCGTGGGGGCAATAGCTTGCAGCAGTTTAGAGGGGACTGGGTCCAGTGGGCATGTAGTGGGGCGATTGTTCGTAATAAGTTTAGATACCTCATCTTCTGAGAGAGGGGAGAACGAGGAGAGTATCGCGCTGTTGTCCTGTGGGGGTAATGGGTTGTGAGTAGGGGGGTCACCGAATTGTTTGCTGATAGCCTTAACCTTGTCTGTGAAGAAGGAGGC
>CM059284.1:6930178-6937678 GCA_030347295.1 Setipinna tenuifilis | reverse complement strand
CGCACAAGCTCTCCATGTCACACACACACACACACACACAGACAAACACACACACACACACACACAATCACACATACACTACACACACACACACACACACACCCACACACTGATGTTAACTCGTGTCCCATCCTCTTTGATCACACACGCATGCACTCTGACCTGTGTGCCCTGACCCATGTAGTGTGTCTAATAGGACACGGCCAGCATTACCAGTAAACCAGCATCACTATGAGCTGTGCTGCCAACCATGCTCTATACATAAATAAAGAGAGAGAGAGAGAGAGAGAGAGAGAGAGAGAGAGAGAGAGAGAGAGAGAGAATTCCATCAGTCATGCCAAGGTCAAAGGGGACAGACAGGTGTGGATGGTCAGTGACCTTTTTGATACCCAGCTGGACCAAAGTGGCCTGCTTAACGCACAGACCAGCAGCCATTACTGTGTGTTCCCCTGTCATTCTCTCTGCAAAGACAAAACAAGCAAGCAAACACACAAACAAACAGACAAAACAAACAAACAAATAAATAGATAATGTTGTCACCCATACAGCTAGGTGTAGATCAACAGTAACCATTTCTGCCCTATAAAGCCAAAAGGCAGTAACTACATATTTTGTCAAATTGAGTTTAGACAGCTTTATAACACCTCCTTTGTTTTTGTGACTAAATCTCTTGCTTCTTTGTGTTAAGAAAGTACATAAAAGCATCACCACTGTGGTATATCTACCACATGTTTGACTGGGCAGTGTGACAACGTTAAAGACATTTTTCTCAGTTCTTTCTATGTTCACATAGCTACTGCACTTTGCTGCCTCTGTATGGCTGTTGTGTGATGTCTGGCTGTGGTAAAGTGGCCTCTGTGGTAAAGCTTTCCTATAAACACACGCTGTCCGTCATTCACTGTGGATGGGGTAAGAAAAATATCCATCAATGCGAATATGGAGCTGCATGGAGGTCACAAGCCTTCTCTATCAGATAGGCCTAATAAAACGCCAGGTGTTGTATTGACAGACCTTGCTGTGACACAGGGCATGGCAGTTTTTACTGTGAATGTGAAGGCAGGAGGCTTTAAAGTAATGCAGGCAGGTGATGTGAGGCTGAATAGAGACCACAGGAAAAAGTGGATGTGAAGCTGGAACACCTCTGATGATAGTACTAATCATTTCCTTCTTTTATAAAGATGGTGTGTGTGTGTGTGTGTGTGTGTGTGTGTTTGAAAGAGAGAGAGAGAGAAAGTGTGTGTGTGTGTGTGTGTGTGTGTGTGTGTGTGTGTGTGTGTGTGTGTGTGTGTGTGTGTGTGTGTGTGTATGTGTGTCCTCATGCAGTGGTAAAAAATCGTAGTTGCTGGGCCTTGTTTGTTTGTCAAATTAAGGTGTATGAAGCTATATTCTCTAGTCTATATAGTCTATATGTAACCAAAAAAACATACATCATACCATGCCAAACCACACACAAACACACACACACAGACTCTCAGACTCTCTCTCTCGCTCTCTCTCTCTCTCTCTTTTTTCTCACACACACACACACACACACACACACACACACACACACACACACACACACCACACTCACACACGTACACACAGAAGCACAGAAACACACACAGCCCCTCTTTTAGACACTGACCTACATGCATTTATCTTTATACATTTCTATTTATGTTGGCTCTCTCTCAGTGCCAATACCAGTCAGCCATCTTTATTTGTCAGCCTCACGAGTTCCACTGTCTGGCTCTGCGCCAAAGCATCCAGCCCGACTCTAGTCATCCTTATATAACCGTTTATTTATTTGTACGTATTTATACATTTGTTTATTTATTTTCTCCACAGTCTTTAATGGTCCTGTAACACAAGTATGTGAGTCTGTGTCTGTGAGAAATAGAGCCAGCTCATCACATGGTGCATATTTCAGATTTGCTGAATGCCTGTGCGATGTGTGTAATATCTCTGGATACACACGCCACACACACACAGTCTCTCACTCACACACTCCACACCCTACACACACATAACACAGAACACACCAGCGCGGCATTATTTAAAAATAGGCCCGTGCATGGGACAGGATGTAAGGCAGGGCATGTTCTGAAATTTCATCGAGAGATATTTTTTTAATCACTTGCAGTGGCTACTTCCAAAGATGGCTCATAGCACGACCCATTTTGGGGCAATATAAAGCAAGTAGCATTGCACTGGGGCTCCTGACAGACCTCCTTCTTTCGTGTGGAAGCCCAAACAGGAGATCCATTCCCATATCACTGTCTCGCTCTCTCCCTTTTTTCTATTTCTGTTTTTTACACACACACAGATACACACACACACACACACACACTAACTCTCTCTCTCTCTCTCTCTCTCTCTCTCTCTCTCTCTCTCTCTCTCTCTCTCTCTCCCTCATCCCCCATCCCCATATCCCTCCCAATCGCTCCTGTTAGAAAGAGAGAAAGAGAGGCAAGCATTAGAGAACCATAAGCTTTAGTTACTTCTGTTGCCACAGCAGAACACAGGGTCATGATGGGGGCCAATCACAGATTATTATTGCCAGCGGGGGTCACTCTTGTTAGCCAATCACAGGGCTCATTACCAGTGGGGGGCACTCTTGTTAGCCAATCACAGCGCTCATTACCAGTGGGGGGCTGCTCCTGTGAGCCACATACAAGGTCGTCTGAGGTCAGGCAGCTATGTTTACATTTGTGCTTGTCTGCCTCACTGCTGTTGAGAAAATAACAAATAAATAACAAGTGTGTGCCTGTGGGTGTGTGTGTGTGTGTGTATGTGCGTGTGTGTGTGTGTGTGTGTGTGTCTGGGTGTGTGTGTGTGTTTAGTTTTTATAAAGTTTTAAGAATGATACACTTAATTAAAGTCTCTTGCCCTCCTGTCATTTTTGTTTGTTTACGTCAACATCAACACACCATCAGGGGCTTTGATAGTGAAGAAAGAAATATGCAAATGACAACACATACAGTATGGGACTAATGAGTGGAGATTTATATCACTCTTCTCTCTCTCTTTCTCTCTCCATCTTTCTCTCTCTCTTTCTCTCTCTCTCTCATTCTCTCTCTCTCTCTCTTCCTCTCGCTCTCTCTTTATCTCTCTCTCTCTCTCTCTCTCTGTCGCTTGTTGGCCACCGACCTTACATGTGCACACACGAGGACAAACACATAGGCATACATGCACACACACACACACACACACACACACACACACACACACACACACACACACACACTTGCTCTGACTCATTAGGCTTGATTTGTCGCTGTGTTGCGACCCCTCCTTATTTCCATGGTGCATTTTGATCAGCTGCGTCTTCTAGGTCTGCTTCGCTGGACAACACACACACACACACACACACACACACACACACACACACACACGTAGTCACCCTCAAAAGCACAAGCAATTTGCCAGCTAATAAAATTTTCATGCTGATTGCATTCTTTATTCATGTGCACACACTTTCATATTCATTTTTTGTCTCCAAGGAAACTAATTTAACAAACTTTTTTTTGTTTCTTCTTTTTTTCCCCAGAATATCTCACCAGAATATCATGTTTACTTAGTCTCTGAGTATGGTTGTTATGCAATCCTCTCAAGGCGAATTACAATAATGAACTGAGCCATTTTGGTTGTAATTCCATCACAGGCTTGTAAATAATACTAATGAAAAACACTCATGAATAAAACCAAAGCCACATAAAATAAGCAAGTTAAGTTCACAGAAGTCTTTAGAGGTAGGGGCTATCCGCAGGGTGTTTGCCTGTCAGTCTCATAGTCCAGGAACTAGTCCACCCCCCCAAACCCACCCTAACACACACACACACACACACACACACACACACACACACACACACACACACACACACACACACACACACACACACACAACACACAACACACACACCCTGAGGTTGTTCCCTCTCTCACTGGAACCACTGAAAGTTCCTGAAGGGACAGGAACCATAACAAACAAAGGTTTTCGCTCTTACCTACTGGCCGTGTTGTTTGTTCAGTTTCAGATAAATAACTTAAAGAAAAAAAATCTCCAGTGTACTTCAGTGCATGTTGAGTTGAGTGTTTGTGTTTTTAACAGATAGTTTGTTTAATTTTTATTTACTTTAATTAATTAATTTATTTATTTGGGAAGGTATCAGTTGAATGTCACAGTAGAAGATGCAAATAAATGTTACAAAGCAATAGTAATAACATTACATTGAAATAATTATAATGATGACAGAAACAATGACTTGGGTTTCTGTATTTTTCTGCAAAAAAAGAAGCAATGCATGCAAGGTTTTATCTTAGTTTTTTTTTTTTTTTTTTCCCATGTGAAATGATCGCAATTATTACAAGACAACCTTAAGTAAATCCCCCAGAATCGTCTCCATTGACATTGACATTTTGGAAATCTCCATTCATTCTATCGAAATATTATCGAGAAATACAGAAATGAAAAATCACATTTTAATGGCGCTAATGTATTAAACAGTTCCCAGGTCCAAACCCCTCTAAGGGACTGTGTGGCAGTCTGACGTGCTTCTCATCTTAGGAAAGAAATACTGTATCACAACACAACATGTGGAAAATGAGCATCACCATGGCTGCCTTGTTCCTCCCAAGTTTCTTCTTCTCCCCTGCCTGTCTGTCTGTCTGTCTGCCTGCCTCTCTGTCTGTCTCTCTGTCTGTCTGTCTGTCTGTCTCTCTTCTTTTTCCGTCGCTCCTGAGCACAGTGACAGACCGCATGAAGCCTTGTATGGCCAGTGTGGCATGAAATCCAGCCGGCTCTGTGGAAATGATGTGTCAGTCACCCACTGCACAGTGCACAGTCCCCCCCCCCCACACACACACCCTCACACCCTCACACACACACACACACACACACACACACACACACACACACACACACACACACACACACACACACCCCCAAAGACCACATGCCACGACCCAGCACTGGGCTACAGCGATAAGCCCCAGCCATGTCTGCCCGACGTCCTCCCCAATCAATGGAGAGCCACGGACCAGACAGATAGACAGATGGAGAGAGAGAAAAGAGAGAGGGGATGAGGAAGAAGAGAGAGGGAAGGAGAGAGGTAGGGGAAGAGAAAGAGCGAGAGCATGAGAGGAAGAGAAAGACAGAGAGAGCTAGGCAGAGAGAGAGAAGAGAAAGAGTGGGGTAAGAAAAAATAGAGAGAAGGAAGGAGAGAGGTAGAGGAAGAGAAAGAGACAGAGGAAGAGAGAGAGAGACATGCTATCCACTTGTGGAACTTATTTTTTTTATTGATGGAAAATCTTTTTTTTTCCAGCAAGGTGACAATGAATGACACAGGCCTAACTTCTCAAGAGAGTGGGAGTGTACATTGAATATTTTCCCGAAAACAGGCCTTTTTTCAGAGTTCTAGGAACTGCCCAGTGGGGACCTCTTCCAGGAAACTATCCTCCCTCCCTGTGTGGCTTTTTATCCGCTGGCATTTTGACCACCAGTAAGAGCCAGGGGGATGTCCATTAGTGTGATGCTAAGTGGTGGACTTTGTTTGACTTTCATTTGATATCTGTGAGTCCTTTTAGTTAACGTAAATGTAAATTGTGGCTTTCGATTAAAAAAATTAAACAAAACAAGAACGATATAAATATCTCTTAAGGACCTCTATCAGCAAATGTAGCCATATTAATATTCTACACTGTCCTTCTTTATTAATTAATTTACTTTTATTTTTAAAAATAATGAAAACAAAACAAAACATAAATGTAGCCATATTTATATTCTGAACTGTCCCCGTTTATTTGTTTAGGAATTTATTTACTGAACTACCCGTTAAACACAACAGCTGGAATAATCAGTCAGTATACTGTATTTGTGGGCAAGGTGTTCATCTTCACGTTGCACCTTTCTGATGTGTGCTCTTGACCCCCCACACCTGTCATGCTGCCCAGACCCCCCATGGAGAGCGGCCATCTTTAGCATCATTAGTGTATCCCACTGAGACCCCACACTGAGCCTAATAGCAGAAAGTGTGTATCCCGCCTCCACACTACACAGGCAGACAAGATGGATCAGACCCGACCCGTGCACTCGCCACCCTTAATCACCACCATGCTCCCATCTTGATAATCTCCTATATTAGCTATGGAGTGTTTGCTTTTGGAGGGGGGGTTGGGGGTGGGGGGTGGGGAAGGGTTCATGGGAAATTAATTCCAGAACATTTACCCACTCAGATCTGCCCGCGGTCTCCTCTTCTCTCCTGCATCATTATAAGTGATATGAGGGGGAGCACAGCATTTAAAGATAAATAATTAAATAATTAAATAAAAAATAAATAATAAAAATAATAAAAAACATATTAGCCATGGGCTAAATTAGCCATGCAAATATCATCACTTACTATGATAATTACTTTGCGATATATGTATATGAAAGTAGGAAGGGTATAAGGAAAGAAAATATCAGATATTAGTGAAGAAACAGCCTGCAGCTGCCATGTATGCTTGCAGCTATCTCCAAACTCACTTGTTTGTTGATGCCGTATTCAAAGTGTGTTTTTGCTTAAAGGTGAAATGCACTGGTAGTGTATATAAGGCTCCAGTTGTTTGTCAGTACCATAAGTGAGGTCCCATTTGCTTCTTGAAACCACAATCTGTGAAGTGATGCAGACAGTTTTTAGGTCATGTTTAGGAGCACTGGATTACCCATACTGACAGCAGCAGCACGGGTGGACTTGTCAATCAGGCCCACCCAATCAGAAGGCTCTCTTTGTTTGACTGACTGTTCAAGTAGTGATAGTAACCTATGTATTTTGGGATAAACCCACTAGATTTGTTACTTGGCCCACCCACTTGTCAATCAGGCTCAACCATTTAGAAGGCTCTCTTTGTTTTATAGACTGATTGACTAAGTGGTGATGTTAACCTATGTGCTTTGGACTAGGCCCACCTGATTTTTTGCTGGGCCCACCCATTTTATGATTTCTAGCTGCACCCCTGGATGGCAGTAGTGGTATCCCTCTTTTGCAGTACGTTATGCTCCATAGATGTGTCTCTAGTCTTTTTTTTTCCCACTGACAAAGCTCCATGGTCATCGTGTTTATTGTGTTGTGTTTGTTATGTCTGCCGGCTTGTTAAATTTAGCATTGGAGATTAAGGTCACGCAAACAGTCGCGAGTACGTACGCCGGCATTGTCAGCATGTTTGCTGTGAGGCCGTCCCGGCGCTCAGGGTCGAACAACACGGCCTCGAGTCTGCCAAACGCCCATGGCCAGAACGCACAGTGACTGACCTAGCATTCTCTAGCTGAAGATGTATAGCTAAGCAGAGACTAGCTCCTCACTCACTGATAATAAGGTGTTTTTCTTTTTTTTTCTTCTCAGGTTTTCGGCAGGGTTTTTTTTCACAGTTGCTCAAGCGTATTATCTCAAGCATTCCGAACATTTTCATATGCTGTATATGCAAGCAGGAGATGAAAACATCTTTAAAATGCAGTTTTAGGAGTTTCTGTTTTAAAAG
>CM059284.1:6912678-6915178 GCA_030347295.1 Setipinna tenuifilis | reverse complement strand
CAGGTTCCTGGTGATGAGAGAGGAAAAAAGAGTGTTTGTGTGTGTGAGAGAGAGAGAGAGAGAGAGAAAGGAAGCTAAAGTTAAAGGTGTGGTCAAATTCACTAAGTGGACACAGACTGAATTCATTAAGTGGAAAGGCTGGTCAAAGCTGTTTAGTCGGCAATCCCTTTAAATGAAATGTGTCAAAGATTACCGCATAAGATGTCCACACCACTGCAAGTTGTGGACAGGATTTGACTGGAGCTTCTCAACAAAGACCAAAGTGTGTATGTATGCCCTAGTGTGTGTGTGTGTGTGTGTGTGTGTGTGTGTGTGTGAATATTCAATCTGAAATGATGTAATGGAACACATTTGCAGCATTTAAGTTGTAGTCGCTGTGAAACTACAATAAATAAATAAACAAAAAAATAAATAATACATATTATGTAGCTGACATCTCTGCTGAAATGTTGGTTGTTTCAGAAACATTTGCTGTGTTGTGACTCGAGGGAACACATGAGGTTAGAAGGGGTTGAAATAATAATAAAAATTGTGCTTAGATTTAAACGCTTGTTTTTTCCTATGCCGTAGGCTAGTTTGACTGCTTTCCCCAACAGCAAAGCCTGCACACACACAGGAGTGAAGCTAAAGAATAGCCTTAACGTTGCATGAGTATTGGGTTCGTTTCAGGACACTGTGGTAGCCAGTGGTAATTAGATGGAAATTCATGACGCTAATCTATCTATAAATGTAGGAAACGTCTGTCTGTGTGTCTGCTAATTAGATTGAAATTCAATCCTTTTATTAGCTAAGAATTGTTTTGGGAGTGAGCTGTAGGCCGTTTACTGAATAAGATACATCCCTACGTCTATGTCTACGTCCGGCAGGAGTGAGGAGGTGAGAGCAGGAGTGATGGTGGTGGGGGGGGGTAAGGTGGACATATATGTAGAGTGGATGAAAAATGGAGGGGAGAGGACATGATAGGAGGAGAGGAGAGGAGAGAAGAGGAGATGAGACGACAGAACAGGAGAGAAGAGGAGTGGAGAATACAAGAGGAGGAGAGGAGAGGAAAATGGAGAGAAGAAAAGGAGAGAAGAGGAAGAGAGAAGAGGAGTGGAGAGAAGAGTAGGAAGAGAGAAGAGGGGTGTTATTCCAAGTTCTGAAAAAACGTCACAAATTCTTTTGCTGTTACTTTTGGGAAGATGTATAATTACATAATTTGGTTACATCTGAATATTGTAAGCAAGACCTGATATAGGTTTTATCATTCATGCTGAGCTCATAGCTAAAGAGCTACTGCCAGATCCAGAGATCGGCTGAATGGATTCGAAAATAGTAAAACTCAACTGAATAACTCTGAGGGAGTTGAAAAACAGGCTGTTTCCCCCAAAAACTAAAGTGTTCCTTCAAGGCAATCCCAAGGGCCCAGGGAGAAACAGGTTGAGAGTATTCTGCACTACAAAGCCAAAAGGCAGTAACTACATATTTTGCCAAGGTGAGGTTAGACTGGAAACTGCTTTGTAAGCTCTATAATGTACAAGAGTCAGGTTATGTAGGCATATAACATAGTATTATGATGCCGTATAAGTGCACTCATGAGTATGTATAAATAGTTGTGAATACTTATGTCAATTATTTTGAAGCTTTATGCTAAAAGTATGAAGCTTTAAGCTAAATGTATTATATATGCATTATACCCATAAATGGGTTCATAGTAAGTGTTATAACACTGTGTTATAATTGTTATAACACATTAAAACACTGGGTTCATAGAAAGTGTTACCTAGTTGTCTATAAGTGTTCTCCCATATGCAGTCTATGGGGATATCCCAAAGTGAGGGCAAGAAACAGGTCCTTAAGAGGCAGGAGCGGAATGAACAGCATAAAGATGCACGAGATATGAGAGGCTGTGAAATATGTTGTTGTGAGGGACTCTGTGCCGCCGAGCAATATCTTCCAGTGTTTATTCCAAGAAAAGAGAGTTTTTTTTGTGAGGGAAAAGCAAAAACAAAACAGTCATTGGCACTGCACACCTTCTCTCTCTCTCTCTCTTTCTCTCTCTCTCTCTTTCTCTGTCTGTCTCTCTCTCTCTCTCTCTCTCTCTCTCTCTCTCTCTCTCTCTCTCTCTCTCTCTCTCTCTCTCTCCACTAACTAGACGATTATATGGCGCTAGCAATAGCACAAATGTCATCATTGTGTATTTACATCATTTACTGACATTTTCTGAGTATTTAATTTAAGCCGCTGGGAAAAAAACAGAATCTCCTGCCAGATTCTGGAGTTGTTTAGAGTCTAATCTTTCTCAGAACAACATTTTATTTAGTTTAAAAGGCCTATTGGGATGTGTCTCTGTGTGCTAGTTAATTAAGGTGCCTTCTTAGAGCTAATTAGCACTTTAGCACTTTCCAAACTGTGGCACCTAGCAAAAAAACGCACGGCATTAGCAGTTGCTGGTCTTAGCCCAGCCAATAGGAAACTCAGGTTGACTGTGACGGCCAATGATGAATGGAGAAGGGTTGGC
>CM059284.1:6897678-6900178 GCA_030347295.1 Setipinna tenuifilis | reverse complement strand
GAATACACTTGTACACTTGGACAGGACGCTAACAGGAAGCAAAGCACCCCCAAGGCACAGGTCAAAGGTAAAAAGGTCACCTGCTGTGACGTCAACAGGGGGCACCTGCTGTGGCGTTAGAAGGAGCCCCCCCCCCCCCCCCCCCCCCACACACACACACACACACACCATGCCCACTGACAATGGTGCCATTGGAGTGTGTGCCCAGACAGCTTGGGTATCCTGTTGGTCACCTATCCAACACACACACACACACACACACACACACACACACACACACACACACACACACACACACACACACACACACACACACAGGCTTGTGCCACAGGGCACTCAACAGCCTGCTGGTCAGACAGAGAGAAGGGCCACTGAGCTAATGCTCTGTCACACACACACACACACAGACACAGACACAGACACATACACACACATACACACACACACACACACACACACACATACACACATACAGAGAAGGGCCACTGAGCTAATGCTCTGTCACACAGTGCCGTCAGACGATTAGCCAGTGGATTACAGCACCACCACCAGACTACTGAGAGAGAGTGAAGGAGAGAGAGAGAGAGAGAGAGAGAGAGAGAGAGAGAAAGAGAGAGAGAGAGAAGAAGAATAGAGAGGGTAAGAGGGAAGAGGAAGGGAGAGAGAAGGGAAAGAGGGAGATCTTGAGGGAATGTGAGAGATTGGGATAGAGAAGGATACATGGATGGAAGGATAAAAAAAGAGTGTGGAGGAAAGAGAATATACAGGAAGGTGGTAAATTAATGGATGGAAAGAGAGAGTTGGACAGCAGAAGATAGACAGAGAGAAGAAGAGAGTGAGAGAGGGAGGGATGGAGGGATGGTTAGACAGTGTCAGAGAGAGACTGAGAGAGAGATTTAAACACTCATTTATTATATCACTGTTGCAAGTGTACATCATGGGATGTCAGAAAGAGAGAGAGAGAGAGAGAGAGAGAGAGGGAGAGAGAGAGATAGAGAGAGAGAGAGAGAGAGGTAGCTAGAAAGAGAGAGAAAGAGGGTGATGAAGACATATAATGAAAGAGTGGGAACTGAACGGAGGGATAGGGGATAAGAGAGAGTCAGACAGACTGTGAGGGAGACTTAAGGCTTTTTTTTTTCTTTTTTTTCCCCCTCAAATCTGCCACATAAGTCCAACAGCAGCGTAACATATTAGTGATGCTGCCCCCGGCTTATGTCCCCAACCTCAGACACACATCTTCTTCCTCCACAGACACTAAACCATCCCCAAACACGCTGTTTTCTTCCTCCACACACACTAAGTATCCCTAACATGCTGTTTTCCTTTACCCGCTGAGTCATAGCCGGTTCACTTACATAGGTGGACATCTAGGCTTCAGAGAGTAAGAGTTTTATATATATAGATCCACCCTTTCTCTTTTCTGTTTGTTTTTCCTGTATGGAAAAGTCATATTGGGGACACTAAACCATCCCCAACATGCTGTTTTCCTTTAACTGCTGAGTCATAGCTGGTTCAATTACACTGGTGGACATCTAGGCTTCAGAGAGTAAAAGTAATAATATGATATATACTCTTTTCAGAGAGTAACAGTTTTATATAGACTTGGGTCTCGTTCTTGTATTATATAGAAAATAAATTCCCTTTGCAGTGCCTGGTCATTTGGATCACCTTTAACCAAAATACTCAACGCAGATGTTCTACCTCCGGTTACACATGTGCATCTCTGTGTACTTATTTATTTAGTTAGTTTTCTTTAAACCAAACCCTCACTCACAGAGAGAGGGATGGGTGTGGATGACAGGAAGATACAAAGCACAAAGACTGTTGGAATACAAGAATAAATACTGAGTAAAAAGGTGGATGTGGAAGATACAACGATAGAAAGCACAAAGAGTGTTGGTAGACAAGAAGAATTACTGAGTAAAAAGGTTAGGGGAATTGTTCTGGTCTGCTCTCACCCAGGGAAGATTTAGTTGAGCCTCTCATTTATTCTCTTGCTCACAAGCAAGTAACGTGATTATTTCACCCTCAGAGTCCCATGTCTGAGCAGCATGGCTGTGCTGTTCTGTTTTTGAATAAGACATCGACTGCCACTGCTGCCATTAATATTGAAGTTGCATTACGGCAAACAGTAATGAACTAATGCACTGTGATAATAGATGTACAATTATTATATTACTGCAAGAGCCATTACTAGCTGTAAAAATTATCAGTCAGTTTTTAGCTACCATCCAGTGCATTACTTTAGTATCATCCAGGCCTTTATTTCTTGAATAGAGATTGGGAAGAGGCAGATTTGACTCACTCATCTGCTAACTACCTCAGTCACTAGCTCACTAACTCGTTTACTTGCGAGCACACTAGCTTATTCATTAGCTCGCTAGCCTACTCACTTACGTGCTCACTAGTTTGCTCTCCTTACGAGCTCACTAGCTCATTCACTAGCTTGCTAGCTTGTTGACTTATGAGCTCACTAGGTCATCATTAGCTCACTAGCCTA
>CM059284.1:6860178-6865178 GCA_030347295.1 Setipinna tenuifilis | reverse complement strand
GAGAGAGAGGGAGGGAGAGAGAGAGAGAAGGAGGAAAAAATGCAGCTTTGGTCATGTGGGTTTTCAGACAGGCTCCGGCAGGCTCAAGCGTAGCAAAACACACACACACACACACACACACACACACGCACGCACGCACACACACACACACACACACACACACACACACACACACACACACACACACACACACACCCTTCCCCTTTCCTTGCCCTGGTCAAACCTTTAAACCTCCTCACTGGCCTTCCTTTACTTCTCTGATCCTGATGGTGCCAGTCCCCACCACACACACACACACACACACACACACACACACACACACACACACACCATTCATTTTAACCAGGGGAAGCTTAGCAGCTTAAAAGCAGATTACACGATGAATTGTGTGCAGTGTGACGGCCGTATATATTCCCCATCACAGTCTAGAGAAGGAGGAGAGAGGGATAGAGAGAAGGAGAGAGAGAGAGAGAGAGAGAGAGAGAGAGAGGCAGGCAGAGAGAGAAGGGATAGAGAAATGGAGTAAGAGAGAGAGAGAGAGAGGGGGAGAGGGAGAGGGAGAAAGAGAGGGAGGGAGGGAGAGAGGGTTGAATAAACCAAAGGTGGGAGGCGAGAGCGTTCACCTGGACCAGAGGGTACCATATCTGCTCTCCACCCCCCTCCCCTCTTAGAAAGACACACTACACACACACACACACACAGACACACACACACACACACACACACACACACACACAAGTGTAGTGTAATGTAGTGGAGTGTTCAGTCTGCTTTGGGCCACCAGCACATGATGTTAAAGCTTCACACTGTTATTAGTTTTTCAGAGACCCACGTGTCATTATTGTACATTATGTGTGTACAATAAGTATGTGTTTGTATGCTTGTATGTATTTATTAATTTCTAACAAAGCAAACATGTGAATACCTTACTAGCGTAGGCTCATACACACTGTTCTCAATACGGAAGTGGGTACACTGTGTACATAATGTGCATATGTGCACACACACATTTCTCCCAGCATGCTTTGCTCTGTTTGTTCTGAGTTCTGCTCTGGAATCTGAGAATGTCAGTGTTATTTGAAGTCATTTAGTGACATCACAGGTTGATTCCGGAATGTCCCAGTTTCTGAGATTCTCTGTCATGGTCTCATTTGTTATCTCCCTTGATGGCTTGCGGTATCGTGACTCAATCCTCACAAACACCGTCACCCCCCCACCCCCCCACCTATCCCTACACGCCACCCCTTTACCAAAGAAAAGCATTTTGGGATTTGTAGTCCAAAGATGACAGGTGAAGGCAACAGGCCAGTGTGCCTTCAAAGGGCAAGAGTCCTTTCATGTATATTTCAGGAAGTGTTTGAAAATGATTTTCACGGCGTTGCATCATGCAGACAGGCAACACACACACAGACGTGCCCTTGTTTATATTTAGGCGTGAGGAGAGGAAATGTGTCTCGGGTGACCCTGAGGTGTATTTATGTTCATGCGCGTATACGTATATGCACGCTAGAAATGTCCATCTGTGAGTGTGTGTGTGTGTGTGTGTGTGTGTGTGTGTGTGTGTGTGTGTGTGTGTGTTTATATTTGTCCATAAATTTCCCTAGGACACGGGTTATAAGTATTTGGACAGAGGCTGCTCAGATGGCTGTCTAACGGCTTAACTGTATAATTTTAACCCCAGTAGTGTCATCATCATGTGGGGTTAATTGCAGATCAGAGATCAGAATGTGATGTATGGCTACTGGCGATCAAAATGTCCAAACTGGCTGTAGGCATTTTAGATGTGAGTTGATGTAGAGAGTGTGTGTGTGTGCGTGTGTGTGTGCATGTGTGTGTGTGTGTGCATGTGTGTGTGTGTGTGTGTGTTAGTGTGCATGTGTGTGTGTGTTTTAGGCGTGTTAGATGAGGGGTGGGGTTATAAGAGTGCTAGTCTCGGTTTTCGCCGTAAAAAGAGAAGCAGTTATAAATAATATTTGCATTGAAACCTGAGCGAAATGCTCTTAAAGTACGCAGCAATCACCACCGTGGCCTCCTAGCTCGGAGCTAGCTGGCGCTCAAGTTACAAGTGTCTGTGTATGTGTGAGTTAGTGTGTGTGCGTGTGTGTGTGTGTCTGTGTGTGTGTGTGTGTGCGTGTGTGTGTGTCTGTGTGTGTCTGTGTGCGTGTGTGTGTGTGTGTGTGTGTGTGCATGTATGTGTGTGTGTGTGTGTGTGTGCATGTATGTGTGTGTGTGTGTGTGTGTGTGTGTGTGTGTGTGTGTGTATGTGTGTGTGTGTGTGTGTGTGTGTGTGCACATAATTTAGCCTCTCTTGAACGCGGGGGGCCACCACCCGTTGCATAGCGAGAGACGGGGCATTCCGAAAGGGTCGTGTGATGATTTACGACCCCCCCGCATCACAGCCAAGGGTACTCCCTCCCCCAAATGAGACGCAGATAAATAAAAACCTAAATAAGTCATCATCAGGTAGCCTCTCTCTCTCTCTCCGCCTCTCTTTTTCTCTCTCGCTCTCTCTCTCTCTCTCTCTCTCTCTCTCTCTCTCTCTCTCTCTCTCTCTCTCTCTCTCTCTCTTGCTAACGCTCTCTCTCCCTCTCTCTCTCTCTCTCTTGCTCTCTCTCCTTCTCTTGATCTCTCTCTCTCTCTCTCCCTCTCTTAATCTCTCTGTCTCTGTCTCTCCCTTACTCTCTCTCTCTATCTGTGTCTCTCTATCTCTCTCCCTCTCTCTCTCTGTGTCTCTATCTCTTTCTTTCTGTTTCTGTGTGTGTGTGTGTGTGCTTGTGTGTGTATTTGTGACTTTGTGTCTTACTACTGTGTATGCCCATATGTATGTTTTTCTCTCTTTCTGTATCTCTCTCTGTCTGTGTCTCTCTCTCCCGCTGTCTCCACACTTCCTGTCTCAGTGGAGGGGAGTGGGAGCGGATGAGCGGATGAGTCAGTGAAGGAGCGTTTTGTTTTTGAGGCAGAGACGGTGCAGCAGACACCTGCGTAGCCATTACCACACCTCACACTAACCCGCAGGCTACAAAACACAAGCAGCGATAACACACTGTCATTTCATTTCATTTTTATGTTATTTTATTTAGTTTTATGTTGTCATATTCTATATAGAGTGAAATTGTCCTAATGTGTGGCACTGTCTCATGCGTGACACCTAAGCTTCAGTGGGTGTGGCTCTCCCCCCAAATAATACACTTATTAACAAATCAAAGCTGTACTTTCATGTGATCAAATATTGGGTGTGGATTTACCATGTTGGATTAACATTGTAATACACTACAGTCTGAAATACAAAAAAATGTCCCACATTAGGGCAGTCCACCCTACATGTCTGCTCTGGAGAAGGAGTTGCTTCTAATCTCATTGTACATGTGTGTAGTGACATTGAAAGGCATTCTTGTCTGTTCTAGGCAGACAGAGGGAATCTCGGAGGAGAGGAGAGAATATTAGTTCTGTTATGTTCCCCTTTGAACTGTGTTGAAGTCTTGTGTAGCTCTGTTGCATTGTCTGCTTGTTCAGGGTTGTTATATTCTCTTTGATCTCTGTTACATTTCCTTTCAACCCACTTACATTGTTTTTTTTAGTTTTGTTACATTCTTTCACTATTTCAGTGAGAACTGTATTCACAATGTTACACACAGGAGAAGGACAATCCATCCTTCTCCCTCTACTCTCCCCTCCTCTCCTCTCCTGCCCCATTCCTCTTCCTCCTCTTCTCTTCTGACCTCACTCCTCTTCCTCCTTCCCTTTCCTCTCCTCTCCTGACCTTACTCCTGTTCCTCCTCTCCTCTCCTCTCTTAATCCCACTCCTCATTTTCCTCTCCTCTCCTCTCTGGCCCCCACTCTCCTCCTCCTCCCTCCTCCCGCTGTTTGGAGGAGAGTGCAATATAGACCTTCCTCCTCTTCCTCCTCTCTTCTCCTCTCCTCTCTTAATCCCACTCCTCCTTTTCCTCTCCTCTCCTCTCCTCTCCTCTCTGTCCCCCAGTCTCTTCCTGCTCCCGCTGTTGAGACTCGAGTGCAATCTAATATGGCGTCTGTAAGCCCCCACCTGTCTGCTATCTTGTCGAGTCATGAAGCTTGTAGCCGGCGTTGCCTGCGGGGGCATTCCTCACTCCTCCCCACATTTGGCCCTCATACCACGCTGGACGCGCACAGCCATCCCTTGGGAACAAAAGAGGGCCCAGCTCTCACACACACACATGCACACACACACAGACACACACACATACACACACACACGCATGCACACACGCGCACACACAGACACACACACACACACTCACTCACTCATGCACTCTCTCTCTCTCTCTCACACACACACACCACCTGGAGGGGGGATTTCTACCCCTCCCTGAAAAAAAGGAAAAAAAAGAACTGCATACCAGCCAGTGAAAGACATGGAGACATTCCTGTAGAATGCAGAGAATGATGGAATGCCATGGAGGGAGGGAAAGAGAAACAGAGAGAGAGCAAAAGAGAGGGAGAGGGAGCGAAAGAGAGGCAAAGCGGAGCTTAGGGGCTGATCCTTAACCTGTGTTCATTTGTCAGTAAGCCCTGCCTCATGTTGCTGTAAGCTGGACTGAGGCTGAGGGTGAGGCTGAGCAGGCGGGCCTAGTCTTGAAGTTTCCATCCTGGCCACAGTCTAGAAACAACCCTTATTGTAGCTCATTGGCTATTAATAATAATATAAATAATATAATAATAATAACCTTTACTTGTATAGCACAATTTATACATACAAGATGCAGCTCAAAGTGCTTTACAGTTTGGCAAGGTCACAACAAGACAACATTTCTTGCAGTACAGTGGCTTTGGAGCAGTTGAACACAATAACGAAACTTAACACGATGACAACAGGGCTGTGTCAGTCCACTAGTGTAGTACTATGGTAAACACATTTTTTGTGTCGCCTTGCGTAGTTGTTTGTGTTCCTATTGCGTGTAGACGAAGTCACCATTGGATGTGGGCTGGTTTGTCAGCCTAAGTCAGGCCTCCTGATTGCGAAG
>CM059284.1:6817678-6832678 GCA_030347295.1 Setipinna tenuifilis | reverse complement strand
GGAATTTGGACACGTTCAGTTACAATCAGGCTACGACGCTGAGCAGAAGGGGGTGTGCGAATCGGCGTAGTATAACATCTGATATTGTTGGACACCTGCTCTGGAGAGATTAAAAGTTTCAAGTTCTTAAGAATACTATTGTCAGCATTGTGGCTGCACGAGGCTTCGTTTGCCATCTGCAAACACACACTACTACAAGACCCTTTTCACTTGGGGCTTTTTATTCTTTAAGCCATCCGGTTCTCCCTTTGTGTTCGAACAAAACACGCGTCGCAAAGAATCCAATCTTTAAAACACATCTGAACTATGAAATATCAAAATACTGTCATCAATGAGGAACTGGCAACTGGCCCGAGGCTCGAGTTAAAGTTCAAGATCGGGCCAGATTGTGTGTGATAGTGTGTGTGTGTGTGTGTCAGTCATATTTTATGCCAATGGTGTGCAAAGTTGAATAAATAGGCACACAGCAGCAACAGTGTTTCCGCTCTCAGTGTGTCTGTACTGCGGGTAGCCCATCCGCTTTAATCTTTAGAGTCACCGTTTGATCACATTAGCCTAAAGCACCCTTCCGTCGTGTGTGTGTGTGTGTGTGTTTGTGAGGGTGTGTATGTGTGAGGGTGTGTGTGTTAGCGTTAGCCTAAAGCACTCTTCCGTTGTGTGTGTGTGTGTGTGTATATATGTGTGTGTGTGTGTGTGTGTGTGTGGGTGTGTGAGGGTGTGTTAGCGTTAGCCTAAAACACTCTTCCGTTGTCGGATGGCGGCAGGCCGTGTGGTCCCCCAGTGAGTGTCCATGCGTGATTAAGCCCCCAACTCCACTGGCACACACACACACACACACACACACCCCAACGACATGCTTTTACAGACAGACCCAAGTTGTGCCAGGCTTAAGCCATTGTTCTACAGGCGTGTTTTAGATGGCTGCAGTCAGATAGAAGGCGGTAATAAGGAGATTCCGTCCTTTTCTGAAAAGGGGAGAATAATATATATGATCCATTTTCTCGGAAATCCTCTTAATGACTTTTATTCTTTATCTGACTGAACACAAGAGTGTGTGGCTGTTGTTATTCGTGTGTGTGTGTGTGTGTGTGTGTGTGTGTGTGTGTGTGGTGAAAAAGATGTGGGGGGCTACAACTGAAAGGGAAGAGTGTTGCGTGAGTACTGACAGACAGTTTACAGGGCTGCGGCAAGAAAAGATATTGTGTGTGTTTGTGTGTATTGTGTGTGTGCATTTTGTGTGTGTTTGTGGGTGTGTTTGTGTGTGGTGGTATGTATTGTGTCTGTGAGGTGTGTGTGTGTGTGTTGTGTCTGTGAGTTGTGTGTGTGTGCCAGGCTTATCTTCTTTTTGTGGTGTGTGTGTGTGTCGCTGCGTGGTTGTTGTCTGTGGGCTGCTGGTTTGGGTTGGATGCTCCGGCCCTGAGCACTCGTAAAGAGCGGAGCACGTAGACGTTTAGAAGAGGATTGGAATGAACAACACACACACACACACACACACACACACACACACAAACACATATATACACACACACACACAGAAAATGAGCATTCCGAGTGACATTCCGAGTGAAATTCCGGGTGAAATTCCAGTCAGGTCTGTGGGACGTGAAGCTTCCCAATGAGTAGGAGGGAAAAAATAACGCTGTCTGGCTCTCACTTTCCCACCCTCTCTCTCTCTTCTCTCTCACTTTCCCACCCTCTCTCTCTCTTCTCTCTCACTTTCCCACCCTCTCTCTCTCTTTTCTCTCACTCTCTGTGTCTTACTCTCTCTCTCTTTCTTTTCTCTCTCTCTCCTTTTTTCTCTCACTCTCTGTGTCACACTCTCTCTCTTTCTCTGTTTTCTCTGTCTTTTTTTTCTTTCACTCTGTCTCTCTCTCTGTCTCTGTCTCTCTCTCTCTCTCTCTCTCTCTCTCTCTCTCTCTCTCTTTCTCTCTCTCTGTCTTTGTCTCTGTCTTTCTTTCTGTTTGTCTTCATTCTCTCGGCTTTCATCTTCATACTTGTGGGTGGCTGGCACAAAGACATATAGCCACACTTCATCACACAAAAATGAGGAGCCAGCGAGAGAACAGGCCACACACACAGACACACAAGCACACACACACACATACACCACACACACACATACACCACACACACACACACACTCACACACATATACACACACCCACATACACACAAGCACACACTCATGCATACACAGACAAGACACCACACACAAACACTCACACTTACACACACACACACACACACACAAGCACACACACACACACACACACACACACACACACACACACACACACACACACACACACACACACACAGTCTACACAGGAGCTAAGCTCCAATTCATCACCCATAATGCATCCCGGCTCGTGACCCCTGAGGCCCTGAGTGCCGCATGGTGTTTGTGTTTCCCGCCGAGCCCCTCCGAGGACTGAAGCAAGCCAGAGACCATCAGCACATTCAGCAGGGAACCCACAGTCTGTGTGTGTGTGTGTGTGTGTGTGTGTGTGTGTGTGTGTGTGTCTGTCTGTCTGTCTGTGTCTGTCTGTGTCTGTGCTTGTGTGTGCTTGTGTGTACTGTATGTGTGTGTGTCTGTATTTGTGTGTATGTGTGTGTGTGTGTGTGTGTGCGTGCTTGTGTGTGTGTGTGTGTGTATGTGTGTGTGTGTGTGTGTGTGTGTGTTGTGTGTTGACTCGGTGGGTGGCGGGGTCGACCTTGAGCTATGACCCTGGGCACTAGTGATCGAGTCCCGTTGAGACGCCATATTGGTTCATTAGCCGACACCCTCCCAGTGGCACACACACACACACTCACACACACACACACACACACACGCACACACACACACACACACACACGCACACACACACACACACACACACACACACTCACACACACACAGTGGCCCTCACTCACTCTCAGTCTAATAAGCTGCTCCTTGCACTCCCTCACTCGCACTTTCCCGTTATTTTCATCCATTCCTCTGTTGTTTTATTCATCAACCAAACATGCATTTTATTATTTATCTCAGGCCATTCCTGTGTTGTTTTATTCATCAATGAAGCACCACGCTGTGTCGCGTACGCTCACCACGTTCACATGTTTACATTGGCCCAGTCAAATAGACTCAGTGTGAGCGTGATGGCTTCCTCCCTCTGTTTGCACTGCTGCTGCTGCTGCTGTTTCTGCTGCCACGGCTACCAGTTGTTCACATGCAGGCTTCCCCATATAGCGCCACTCGCTGGTTCCAGACACACACACACACACACACACACACACACACACACACACACACACACACACACACACACACACACACACACATATAGCCACAGTTGCTGACGACACACAACAAGGGGTGTAATCATCACCTCACACTCCAAGCCATGTTTGCCAGACACACCACATGTCTCACACACACACATATACACACATACACACACATGCATGCATTCAGGCACACAAGCACGCACACATGCACACATACACCCACCCACGCACACACATATTTGCACACACATACACACCAGGGGCCCTATTTTGCCGCGGCGCATTGTGCATTCGCGACATGCGCATGCTGTCATTGCTATTCTGTGCCAGCGCAACGTTCATTTTTTCAGGCAAAAAATCACGTTGTCTAGATAGCAGATGACATTGCGCCGTGACGGGCGGCTCAGCGAAAAGAAGAGGTGTGGTCTGGCGCAAAGCGCACCAGATGCTATTATGAGGACGTAGAAACCATTTGCGCTTCTGATTAATAAAAAGGTGCTTTTTCGTCACTGGCGCATTGTTGAAAAGCTATTTTAGAGGCGCACAACGCTTTGAACCCCGATGTACCTGCGCCAGAGAGGCGAGTTGAACTGGCAGAAAAATTGCAACATGTATAGCCTGTATAGCTATGTATTTGTATGTTTTAGTAAGCAAACATGCACAAATAATGAGAATATAGCAATGTTGTGCAGTTTATAGCAATGTTCTGCAGTTTATTTACCATTTCTTTTGTCGTTTTAAATAAACAGCGATTGCAATGTTCTGCAGTTTATTTACAATTTCTTTTGTCGTTTTAAATAAACAGCGTGGCAAGTTGTAAGAAATTATATGGACAAATCATCAAAAGAAAACTAGTGGACTAATGGTTTGATGGACCTATACCTTCCGTTTATTTTTGATGTTTCCTTTGAGTTTAAGGCTTTGTTTCCCGTCTTCTAACGTTGTTGTACCGCTTTCGGTGCACAGCGCGTTGAACCCCGATGTACCTGCTGCTGCCCCAGAGAGGCGAGCTGAACTGGCAGAAAAGTTGCAACGTGTATAGCCTGTATAGCCGTGTATTTTTATGTTTTAATAAGCAAACAGGCACAAATAATAAGAGTGTAGCAATGGTTTGCAGTTTATAGCAATGTTCTGCAGTTTCTTTTGTCTTTTAAATAAACAGCGATTGCAATGCTCTGCAGTTATTTAATAAACAGCGTGGCAAGTTGTAAGAAATGAAATGGACTAATCATCAAAAAGAAAACTAGTGGACTAATGGTTTGATGGACCTCCACCTTTTATTTTTGATGTTTCCTTTGAGTTTAAAGCTTTTGTTTCACGTCTTCTAACGTTGTTGTACCGCTTTGGGCACTGTTCGAAAGTTCACTTCTTGCCAAAGGAGGACACAATTATTGAAGATATGTCCCATACTTCTATGAGGTTTGGGGGGATTCTTTCCATCCCCGAATATTAACTACTCACGCGCTTTTACTTCACGCACGAGCAGATCGGTCTCCTCCACCGAAAAGCTCCTCCCGTCCGGGTAAATCCGCCATCGTAATAGCAACAGGCTATGGACAATGCGCCCGCTGGCTCTTAAAGGGAATGAGAGTATAAATTCTCATTGGTTAATTGTATGTTACGCCCAAAACACACCCATGACTAATGAAGTAACTTAAACCAACCCTTTTGAACGATGCGCCTGGCGCAATGTTGGCTTTTTCCGCCGTGAAAATACCAAATTGTGTCGGGAACGCCCCCAAAGCAACTTGCGCGACAGACTTTAGACAATGCGCTTATGATCGCGAAAATAGAGCCCCAGAAGTCACACACACAAAAAGACTGCTCGCAACTATCCATCCCATTCACTCTGCTTCTCCACCCCTCCCTTCATCTCCATCTCTCTCTCTCTCTCCATCTGTCTGCATTCTCTTCTGTCTCTCTCTTTCTATCCCTCTGTCTGTCTGTCTGCATTCTCCTCTCTCATTCTCTCTTTCTCTTTCTGACTGCGTTCCCCTCTCTCGTTCTCTCTCTCTTTCTGTCTGCGTTCCTCTCTCTCTCTCTCTGTCTGCGTTCCCCTCTCTCGTTCCCTCTCTCGTTCTCTCTCTCTCGTTCTCTCTCTCTTTCGATGGTCGGGGAGGAGATTAACGAGCACGGCAGCCTCACATCCATCATTTCATCGCCCGTAATGTGACACTATTTTTTCCAATCCGAATGTATTTCTCTCCCTCTCTTTCTCTCTTTCTCTCTCCATCTCTCTCTCTCCCTCTCTGCCGTCCTTCGTTTTTTCCCTGTTTGTGGCCTTGGGATCAGCCGGTAGGAGCCACAGATCTAGCATGTAATTCACATCACCGCCTGACTAGCCTATATAATGTATTTCATGCAGACTTTCCTCCTCTTTTTCCCCGTTTTATTTATTTCATATGGAACAGGAAGTGCTCCTTATTTCCACACACACACACACACACACACACACACACACACACCCCCCTTATTTCCACTTTACATTCGCCCTCATCCCTCCCCTCATTGGTTTGTCTGCATCTCCTCATCTATCTAACATTTGGTGTTTTTTATCGTTCTCTCTCTCTCTCTCTCTCTCTCTCTCTCTCTCTCTCTCTCTCTCTCTCTCTCTCTCTCTCCTTTTCTTTATCAATGCATTTGCTCTTTCTTTCTCTCCCCTCTTTTTCCTTTTTTCATCTCTTTTCTCCTCTATCTTCTTCTCTTTTTTTCCTGGGTTCCCATAGTCCTCAGCAGAAATCAAGATGGATGTCCTGTCTGTAGATAGTGTAGATAGTGGGAGCAGGAGGCCAGTGTTGCGCTGTGACTGATCGAAGAGGGTCCTGGTTGGCCAGGCCGGCCGGTTGGTCGGTCAAGCTGCAAGGGTTTATGGGATAGCCCCCCCACCCCGCCCCCCCTCTCTCTCACACACACACACACACACACACACACACACACACACACACACACACACACACATACACACACGCCCCACCCCGCGCTCGCTAACCCCTGCTAACTGCAGCGTCAGCTAGTTTGTAACGAGGTCGGCACGGAAAGTTTGGTCAGATAAGGTGTGTCATCAGTCATGAGTGATGGGGGGGGGGGGGGCTCAGATAAGGGATATATGGCTCCTGACAACGCTGCCATCACCATCACCGTCTGATTAGCCGTAATTGACTCGCTAGTCACCGCTAGCGTGTCCAACACGGAGGAGCTTTAATGACAGGCAATTTCAGTAATAATGAAAACATGCGAAAGGGAAATTAAATATCTGATTATCTGCCACTGTAGTTTAAGCAGGTTATACTGTGTGTGTGTGTCGTTATAGTGTGTGTGGAGCTGTGTGAAAGCTTCTCTCTCTCTCCTGTGTGACACAAGCACAGACCAGTACCTTTGATGCAAACATTCATGACGTTATCGTCTTTACTGACACCTATGCACATTTTTGAAACCTTACGTAATCATGTAATGACCTCATAGATGTTAGAGCAGTAACATCAGATGCAAGGACAGAAAAAGGAACAAAAAAACACACTTTTCTGCACCTTGAACTTCAGACTCTTTGCTTTGTTATGGTACTCCAGGGTTCAAAAGGGACAAGTACACAGAAATCACCAGACCCTGTGGACAATGATTTACAGACTGGCTACGTGTGTGTGTGTGCGTGTGTGTATGCATGCTCGGCAGTCAAGCATGCTTCACAAGCCCCTTTTCCAGTGTGTTGTCTTGTGATTTGTGTTGTGTTGTTGAGGCAACTTCTTTTTCTTTTCATTCCCCTCCCTCCCTCCCCCCTCCACCAAAATTGCCCTAATTGACCGCTAATGCTAATTGAGTTAGCATGTTTACTCTGGCCGAAAGGCGGTCAGTCGCAAAGCAGCTTAGTTAGCCAAGGGCCCTGATGTTAGCCTGGCCTGGCCCGTCCGTCCGGCCGGCCAACATTTGGACGCTGGTAGCATTGGCACTGATGTCCACTGTCGGGCTTTCTCGCCCTCGTCCAGATTATACGCTTCTCTGGCAGCAGCAGCAGTAATGCTTCGCATCGCATGATACCCCTGGACAGAATGCTATATTTTTCACTCGTTTTTTTTCCCCCCTCATTTCCCTTTCTCTCTGTCTCTGTCTCTGTCTCTCTCTCTCTCTCTCTCTCTGTCTCTGTCTCTCTCTCTGGACAGAATGCTATATTTTTCACTCGTTTTTTTCCCTCATTTCTCTCTCTCTCTCTGTCTCTGTCTCTCTGTCTGCCTCTCTCTCTCTCTCTCTCTCTCTTTGGACAGAATGCTATATTTTTCACTTATTTTTTCCCCTCGTTTCTCTCTCTCTCTCTCTCTGTTTTCTCTTTTTTCTCCGCGTGGCCAGCTGGGCCTGTGCTGTTTGTGTGCTGTGACGTCGGCAAGTGAGCTGACGGCATTCCACAGGGCTGCGTATGTGGGTCAGGTCGGCCCAGTAATCCATTAATGTACACGCTCACCAGAATGCTGCCGCTGTGTGTGTGTGTGTGTGTGTGTGTGTGTTTGCGTCTGTGTACACACTCACCAGGATGCCGCCGCGGCTGCCTCAGTAATACAGAGCGAGGCAGAATGAGACAGAGCCCGCGAGTCATGCATTAGTCTGTGTGTGTGTGTGTGTGTGTGTGTGTGTGTGTGTGTGTGTGTTTGAGTTTGTGTGTGTGTGTGTGTGTGTGTGTGCGCGTGCATGTGTGTGTTTGTGTTTGTGTCTGTGTGTATGTTTGTGATTGTGAGAGGGAGAAAGACAGAGAGGGAGAATGGGAGAAGGGGAGAGAGAGAGGGAGAAGAAGGAGAATTAGACCCTCATAATTATTTTTATTTATGTAGCACATTTTAGAACAACTGGAATTGAGTCCATTTTTAGTCTCGGCCAATTGGACATTAAAAACAAACCCATACATAAATAAAGGGATAAACACTGCAATGACTGCAAAACAAATAATTACATTCACAGGGATTAAGACCATTTAAAGCACTAAAATCTTAAAATCTATCCCGAATCTCAATGCGATCCAGTGCAGTGTAACTGAAACAGGTGTGATTTGCCTAGACTCCATGTTGGTTAATAGTCTGGCTGCTACATTTTGGTGATCTTGCAGTGATGGAAAAACACAATCACTTCTGAATATTCGGCTAAAGGTTCGAAGGTTCGTTCACACAAAAAAACTATAACGATAACTACAACCATAACTATACCGATATTAATGTCTACACCGAAGAACGACATTTAAATATAATGTTGTGTAACTTCTAAAGAATTCTGACTGGCAGACTCTGAAAAGTGATCCCAATGATATTGTTTAGTATGACACTGTCATTACAGTGGATACGTAGTGATTAAAGTGATTATGATTTTTACAAAGATATAGTTTTGGTTATTGTTGTAGTTATAGTTCTTGGTGTGAAAGGGCTTTAAAGCGTTATAGCTACTGAGAACTGAGGGAAGCCCAGAACTAGACCCTGTGGCACTCCACAGGATCGGAGAGGTGAGGAGGGACAGTAAGGAGAGGAAGAGGAAGGGGCAGCCATTGAAGAGGTGCCACCAGTGGGCTATCGATCGCAGTGGGGGGGGGGTCACATTAGACAAACAGGCGACAACCTGCTGGGGAGCTGTTTTATTTTACACCCACACGACACTCTCCAGTAGCACTGTGTGCCTCTGTATCAGATGTGGCGGCAGGATGGCAGACATTAAAAACACTCAGAGTCAGCTGTGAGCTGAAAATCGTTCGTGACTTTTCCAGAGGGCAGCAGCCTCATAGCTAAACATGGTGTGAAACCCTCATTGGAGCCTCTACACTTTGGAGCAGCTTTGTGATTAACTAAAACCCATTTTCTCATGTACTGTTGTTAAGAAAAGGAACTAAAAACAAATAAGTAGGAGCTTTAGAGATTATACTAACACTAAAATGAAAATGAGTTACAGTAAAAGGAAAGTGCACGATAGAGATTAAAGCCAACTGCAACTATTAGATTTAAGTGAAAGCTTGCATGTTTAGTGTGTGTTTTAATGTATGCATGATTGTAAATGGTCTGTGGCACATTTAGTTTTTATATACAGTGTAGAAATGATCTCTTCCACTGCACGCTACACTAAAGCATCTATGAAGCGTCCATATTGTATCCTTGTGAGCTTGTCATGAGAAAGTGCTGAGGTCTTAGCGAGCAGCTATCCAGGAACCTTCTATGGGAATGTGAGTGATGCTATTGTAATATCCAGCACGCACACACACACACAAGCACACACACACACACACACACACACACACACACACACACACACATGCCACACACACACACACACACACACACACAAGCATGTCACACACACACACACACACACTATCCACAAGTAGTAATAATCTGCATGGCAGCCTAGGCGGGGCTATAGTGGCATGGCAGTGGTGTATTGTGGCTATGTAATGGCTCTCATTAGGGCCGGCAGCAGAGCCATCAGAGTCTGATTTTGAAGTGTGTCCTTAACGTTTGTGCCAGGAAAGCATAACACATAATCACCACACAATGTCTCAATCTGTCTCCCTGACTCCTTCCCAAAGACATGCACACAAGCACGTAAACACACACACACACAAGCATGCACACACACCTCCCACAAACACATACACACGCACACACACATACTCACGCACGAAAACATACACACAAGCATGCACACACACACACACACACACACACACACACACACACACACACACACACAAACACCACATACACACCCCATATACACACACACACACACACACACACACACACACACACACACACACAAAGAGCTTTATTCTTCTCCTCAGCTAGCGATTATGTTGGCGTCTATCTTGTGTGCCCACGCCAGTGGGGCATTTTTATGCATGTACAAAAAATCCCAGGACCCTTTTGAAGCTTGTTGTTCCGTGTGCCAGACTGCCAGCCGAAACAACAAAGGCTGTGTGTGTGTGTGTGTGTGTGTGTGTGTGTGTGTGTGTGTGTGTGTGTGTGTGAGTGTGTGTGTGTGTGTGCTTGTTCCGTCGGCGAAGTTTAAAAGCGGCAAGATTAGGTTAACTCAGGCAAGGTGGCAACCACAGACGGACGCCCAGTGGCGTGTCGAAATCGGACCCCTTGAGCACACTTCTCTACACACACACACACACACACACACACACACACACACACACACGCCATACACAGTCACCCACGTGCCTCACCCACGCACACATACACCACACAAAGTCACACACGTGCCTCACTCTCATATACACACACACACACACACGCACACAGACACACACACACACACACACACACACACACACACCTGTGCACAGATTGGCGTAGTGCTGTGGGCGGTGGGAAAATGCCAAGTCACGCCAAGTGGCTTTGTTTGGCGAGGTTATGGGGAGTGCAGCACCTGAAGCGGAGCGCACGATAAAAGGTCGACTCGTTCCAGCACACACACACACACACACACACACACACACACGTTTGATCGCAACGCTGCTAGGAGACGGAGTGATTATATCACCCCCATGAAGAATGTGACATTTTCTTTTGTTCTTTTCTGTTTTGTTTTTTTTTTTCAAATCCCCCTGACCACTTTTTGTTTTTTTCACTCAGGTGTATTTGTCTGGGTACTGTTTCCACAGCCTTTCAAGAGTAGGGAGAAAAAAAAGTAAAATAAAATATAAATAAATAAAATCAGTTGCGGAGTAGCTAAGTAGGCTGGCAATCTTGCTGGAATGTTCTTCACAGTAATCAGGCCCACACACTACACTACACTACACTACACTACACTACACTACACTACACTACACTACACTACACACACTACACTACACACACTACACTACACTACACTACACTACACACACTACACACACTACACTACACTACACTACACTACACTACACTACACTACACACACTACACTACACTACACCTCATCACAGCTGCAGCTACACACACACACACACACACACACACACACACACACACACACACACACACACACCCAGCAATAGACTCTCTCCAACTACAGGTTGGACATTTTTTATACACTTTCACTGTTTTTTTTTTTTTTTCTTTTCATTTTCCCTTGTGTGTGAAAGGTCTTGCCCCCAGTGTGTGCAGGAACTTTCTATTGGAATGGGAGTGATGGCATTGTCATTTCTGGCACACACACACACACACATACACAAACACACGCACACACACACACGCATACACACACACACACACACACTCACAAACACACACAAACATACACACATAGACACACATACACAAAAGCACACACACACACACACAGAGCTAAAATAAAATAAATAACTGAAATCTGGGAATGTGAGTGATGCCATTTTCATATCTGGCTGCCGGTGGTGGCTCTCTGGGTGACAGCTTTGGCGCTGGCAGGGGCAGGGGACGGGGAGGCGGACGGGGACGGGGACGGGGACGGGGACGGGGACGGGGACGGGGAGGGGGACGGGGAGGGGGGGAGGGGGACGGCAGAGGAGATTATGATGAGCCCTGGGGAGCAGCGATGGGGGACGCAAGCCATCAAGCCAGCCAGCCAGCCAGCCATCAAGCCAGCCAGCCAGCCAGCCATCAAGCCAGCCAGCCATCAAGCCAGCCAGCCATCAAGCCAGCCAGCCAGCCAGCCAGCCAGTCCTTGATGGAGTCCATTTTCCTGGCTGATTACGCATTCCACCAGGGGCATATTCATCCTGGCACTGGCTACTAGCTTCAGGCTAACCCCAACTCCCACCCCCCCGAGGAGCTTGGTACCAGACGAACCCCCCCACCCCCCCACCGCAACCCCCAAATGCCCCTGCTAACCTCACCCCAACCAATAGCTGGATACCAGACAGGGCCCCCCTCCTCTACCACCCCCCACCCCCCCAACGATTGGCAGTAGTAAGTAGGATGAGAGCTTTGGCCCAGCGTGGTCCATCCCACTTGCTCCTATCGCCAGTCTACTATACTCCACCAAGACCTCCCTGCAGCCATCCTCTCTGTTCCTCTAACCCCTCTCGCACCCCCCCCCCCCCGCCCCCACACACACACACACACACACACACATACACACACCCACACTCCCCCCTCCAAGCTAAGTCCTTCTCTGCTTCTCTAAGACAATATTCCCAACTGCCCACCCCCACCTCTCCACACTTTCTCTCTCTCACACACACACACAGACACACACACTTCCTCTCTCACTCTCTCTCACACACACAGACACACACACTTTCTCTCTCACTCTCACACACACACCACACACACACACAAACACATTCTATCGCTCTCACACACACACTTTCACACACACACACACACACACACACACACACACACACACACACACACACACACACACGCACACTGCAGCAGGCTGAGCGACACCTCAATCAGGCCAGGCTAAATGGCCAGAAACTCCCCGCTGCCCCCTGGCCCCTGCAGATAGCACTCCACTGACATTTCCACCGCCGCCACAGCCACTGGCCAGCAGCCCTCACGATACAGGCCCAGACAGCCAGGGAGATGGGGGGAGAGGGAGATAGGGAGGGAGAGAGAGAGAGAGAGAGTGAGGGGGAGAGATAGGGGAAAAGAGAGAGAGGGAAAGGGAGAGAAGAGAAGGGAACGGGGTGAGAGTGAAATGGAAATGAGAGTGTTGGACAGAAAGGAAGTAGAGAGAGAGAGGGAGAGAAAGAGGGAGATAAGGAGAGAGCAAAGCAGAGAGAGGGGGAGTCGTTTGGGTGATGGTAGCAGTAGAAAGAGAGGGTGGAGATACTGAGAGAGAGAGAGAGGGGTGGGGAGTCAAAGAGAAAGAGATGGGAGAGAGTGACGAGAAAAAAAAGAGAGTAAAAGAATGAGTAAGAGAATGAAAGAGAGAGCAAAGGGAAAGAGATGGAGAGTGAAAGCGAAACAGAGAAATGGAAATGAGAGCATCAGAGGGAGAGGAAATGAAGAGAGAGCGAGAAAGAGAGAGAGAGAGAGAGAGAGCAGGAGGAGGGGGGGTGAGAGAGAGAGAGACAGGAAAGGGAAATGAAGAGAGAGAGAGAGCAAGAGAGAGAGATAGATAGAGAGAGGGGGGGGGAGGATGAGAGAGACAGAGGGAGACCATATGGTTGAGATAGTGATGCAAGCAGCTGAGGCGCATAGAGAGAGACAGCCCTGTGAAAAATGAGGCTGGGTACTTGGTACAGAGATACAGAGAGAGAGGTGGAGAGGGAGGGAGAGAGAGAGCGAGAGAGAAAAGGAGGGGGTGGGGGGTGGGGGGGGGGGGGGTTGATGAGAGAGAGAAACAAAGATGGGGGATCAGTAGGAAGGGGAGTTAGAAGAGAGAGATAGAGGCAGATGAAGAGAAAGTGGTCTTTATCGCAGTGACTTGGGGGTAGCCAGGCCTGAAATCAGGTCAAATTGTTCCTGAACAAACTGCAGAGAGTGTGTGAACCTCCCCCGCCCCCCCCACACCCCAACACACACACACACACACACACACACACACACACACACACACACACGCAGAACCTGCTGTGCATACAAAACGCAGGCAAGCCCACTGAAGCCTCCCCTCCAGTATGTGTCAAGCCATGGCCCAACAGCTCAGCAACTTGCTCCGCTCCACCTCTCCACACACACCTTGTTTGGATACACTCGGGTGTTTCTGCACAGTGCTGGCTCTCTAGACCGGGAACAAACCCAGTAGCAGCCAATCAAAACATGAGTTTCATACATTTCATGGGTATCGAAAGCAACAGTGTGACATGATTGGCTGTTGGGATCAAGTATCAAGCCACCATATAGAGCTTTTAGATAAAATAACTCATATTTTTGTGAGAGTGCTTACCTGCACAGATATGACAGTTCAGATGTAACTGATTTTTCATTGTCTCTTGGTAACTAACATTTCAACAGATGCCTTAACGGATGCACATTCTCATTGCAAATACCTTACCTGCACAAATCAGCAGGGGATAAAAAACATCATATCTGGTAAGATAATGTGTGTGGATTTGTAAGGAACAGACAGTGTGGAAAGTATTTTTTCCTTGTAGAGTTTTTGTTTTTTATTTTTATTTCAGTTTTGTTCAAGGCATGAGATGTACTTGCAAGCCTTGATTTCAGCAATCTGGAGTGTCTCTAAGACACACACACACACACACACACACACACACACACACAGAAACAAAAAGATTAGAAAAGACAAAGGGAAAAACAGCCACAATAGATATCTTGTTTCTGGTGGCATGTGATAATTACAGTATCTCATCACAGCAAGGGAAGATGAAGATGCTACATTTTCCTGCCAGCAGAATATCACATCCGTACAAATATATTCCTGTTTTTTAAAGCGGTTTGCTTTGGAGACTGTACTAACATCCCTGACACTCACAGCGATCAAGCAATCCGGCAAGACGCTTTGACAGCTGACGCTCATTAGAGTTGTTAGCTCGCCAGCACACACAAACACACACACACACACACACAAACACACACACAGACACACCCACACACACACACACACACAGTCGTTTGTGGGGTGTCTTCTCAAAAGGAAACAAAATGCTTCGACATGTCTGCATGCAGTGACTGCAGAGTATAGAGGTGGTGTTGACTGCATGACTCCACTTTGCATTACATTACACTCCATTTAGCCACTTACAATGCATTAGGCACAGGGACAGTCGCCCTGGAGAAAGGTGAGGTTAGATGCCTTGCCCAAGGGCACCTTAGCATGGGTGAGGGTTCA
>CM059284.1:6757678-6760178 GCA_030347295.1 Setipinna tenuifilis | reverse complement strand
ATTAGTGGAAGTGGAAGATTTTTATTCAAGCTTTTTATTGCAGTGTTAGTTTTTATTGCAGGGTGATTAAGTAGTAGTACACTTTGATGATGCAATCAGATCTTCCAGGGGAACAAACTCTACTCTAGTAGCTGGCCATATTGCACTTGCGGTGGTGCAGGTATAAAAGTTGGCGCAGGTTGATATGGAAAGTGTTTGAGTATGCATGCTGATTTATCGCACTTAGATAGCGGCTATCTAGTAGGGAAGTGTGTTTTTACAGGTACTCATTATCCTACCACAGCTGCTACAAGCAAATACATTCAGCTGCCTTTTTAAGTCTAAAGGCCGGCCTTTACACAGTGAGGAATGGGTCTGGGTTTAAGAAGTCTATTCACATGCACGCACGCAGCTACGCGCGCCTACACACACACACACACACGCACACACACACACACACACACACACACACGTACGCATGCAAACACACCCACTTAGAATATTTATGAAGCCCAAACGATAATGCTGAATCAATGTGATTGCAGAGTACTTAACCTTTCTCACTCTCAGAGGCAGACCGGAGTAAGTGTGTTTTTGTGTGTGTGTGTGTGTGTGTCTGGTGTGTGTGTTTGTGTGTGTGTGTGTGTGTGTGTGTGTGTGTGTATCTGGCGTGTGTGTGAGCGTGTGTGTGTGTGTGTGCGTGAATGTGTGTGTGTGTGTGTGTGTGTGTGCGCCAAAAGACTCGTCTCGGAAAACACACCCACAGGAACGTGCCGCGACTGCTGATTGGCCGGTCTGCCTGTCCGTCTTCGTTTACCTCCAATGTTTACTCACCGCTATCTCCCGCTGCCATTTAATATCATTTGATTCCACGACTCGCCTGGGAAGAAAAAAAAAAATATATATATAAATAAAATAATAAAAAAGAGAAAAATGGATAGATGCATAATTTATTTGTGTTTAAAAGCCACTGATGGACCCCGCCCAGTAAAGGTCAGCTCTGCGTCTGGCCTTTCTGAATTACATCTCTTATTTATGCTCCGAGAGCCTCTGCTTGCGGTGGTAAGTCACTAAGTCACTGGCAGACAACACAATTTGGACAAGCAGAGCAATGCAGTGCGCCGGCCGGCTGTTTGTCTGTCTTTGTGTAACGGAGACGGAAACTCAATGAAGCAGTGCCTGGCACAGAGATGGATATTAATCTCAGCTCGGGTGTCTATCTATAGGCTGCTGTTTATTTGGCCTAAGTGAAAACAGTCGATCCCTCTTAGATAACTAAAGAAACACAAGAGGCAAACAAAGTGTGTGCTTCTGTGTATGTGTGATTACATGTGTGTGCATGTGTGTGCAAGCATGTGTGCGTGTGTGTGTGTGTGTTTGTGTGTGCTTGTGCATGCATGTGTGTGTGTGTGCATATGTGTGTGTTGGTGTGTGTGTGTGTGTTGGTGTGTGTGTGTGTTTTCTCTCTGTATGTGGGGAGAGATCTGCAGAGATGGAGAGAATCTAACTGTGACCTCGAGATTATAAATCATTCCATTTTCCCATTACACACACACACACACACACACACACAAACCCACATGCACAAACCCACACATCTATTTCACACACACACACACACACAACCATACACCCATCCATTACAAACACACACACACTCTCTCACACACACACACACACACACACACACACACACACACACACACACACACACACACACAGATGCCAGGCAAGAGAGACATGTGGTCTAGCATGTTCCCCTTGATCCTTAGCACCTAACAACGGCAAATATTTGCCCTGCGCGCCGCCTGCCTGTTTACCCTTCAGCTTAGTGGAGGGGGCCACTCCGACCCACCCCCCCGCCACACACTGCCTGCCTGCCTGCCTGGCTCTCCCACAGCCACCCTTCCTGCCTCTACTGCTTCTCCCACAGTCACCTCTCCTGCTTCTCCCACAGCCATTTTCTCTGTAGTTCATATCCCTCTCTTGCCTCCTGTCTCTCCTCTCTGCCTTTATACCTCCATTTTTCTCTTTAGTTCTTCTCTTTATCCTCCCTCTCCTCTCTCTCCTCTCTCTCCTCCTTCTCCTCCCTCTCCTCCCTCTCCTCCCTCTCCTCCTCTCCTCCTTCTCCTGCCTTTCCTCTCTCTCCTCTCTGTGTTTATTCCTCCATTTTTCTCTTTAGTTCTCCGTCTTCTCTGTCTTCTCCTCTCTCTCCTGTCTCCTCCCTCTCTCTCTCCTCTCTCCCTTTATTCCTCCATTTTCCTCTGTAGTTTTCCCTCTCCTGCCTCTCCTCCCTCTCCTCTATGCCTTTTTTCCTTCATTTCTCTCTGCATGTCTTCTACCTCTTCTTCCTCTCCTTTCTTCCTCCCTTTTCCCCCTTTTGTTTTTATCTGTAGTTCTTTATTCATTGCACTCCTCTTTTTTTCTCTTTTATTCATTCATCTTCTCTCCTCTCCTCATGTGTGTATGCGTGCGCACGGGCGTGTGTGTGTGTGTGTGTGTGTGTGTGCATGCATGTTAG
>CM059284.1:6752678-6755178 GCA_030347295.1 Setipinna tenuifilis | reverse complement strand
ATAGCCTGACACGAGAGAGAGAGAGAGAGAGAGAGAGAGAGAGAGACGGAGAGAGAGAGAGAGAAAGGACATCATTGTCATGTGACGTACTTGGCTGAATGTTTCGAGACGACGGGTCTTAGTGTAGAGGAGAGGCGAGCGACCGCTTTCCAGAAGCTTCTATTAGCGTGTGATGTGAGATTAAATTCCCCTTGGCCGTATCCCGCAAAAATATCGTCCATCAGCACTTCGCTCAAATCGCATTAGGCCTAATTCACACAGAGCCTATTGTGCACATTCTGATACATCAAGTGCCATGGGAATCCTTCCTTCCTTTGCGCCGGGCCCCCTTTTGAATCCAAATGTAATCTTCCATTCGACAAACCGCACTGACAAATCACAGTCGTTAACAGTGCCAAATTCACAAGGCCTGATTCATTAATTTTCAAATTTCACTATTCCTCAATAATAAAATAAAATAAAAAAAATGACTCAAGTGACTCACCTTCTCTGCCATTATGGCAGTCTGGCTTCCCGGCAAACTTTCATATCTCAAACTGCCCACACCACTCCACCCACCCCCCTCCAACCAGCCACCACCATCCACCACCAGCCACCCCCACCCTTCCATCATGTTCTGCCCCAGTGAGAGTGCCGTTTACTGGGCTGCTGTCCGCCCCCGAGGGGCCCTCACCTGGGTCTGGATGAGCTGCTCACCCTTGGCGGGGGCAGGTTTTATGGTGTTCGGGGGGCTCTTATGGAGGTGCCCCGGTGTGAAGAGGTTTGAAACAGCGCGGTGGACCAACATTTTTTCTCCCTCTCCCTCCCTACCCATTAAATTAATGGGCTGGTAAAGGTCACTTTCCTCTCTCCTGCGAGTGCGCCCTCCCTCTCTCTCTCTCTTTCTACCTGTTTCTCTCTCTCCCTCTCTCTCTGTCCCTCTCTCTCTCAGTCATGACTCTCTCTCTCTCTCTCTCTCTCTCTCTCTCTCTCTCTCTCTCTCTCTCTCTCTCTCTCTCCCTCTCTCTCTCTCTCTACCTGTTTCTCTCTCCCTCTCCCTCTCTCTCTCTCTCTCTCTCTCTCTCAGTTATGACTTTCGCTCTACCTGTTTCTCTCTCTTTCAGTTATAAATCTCTCTCCCTCTCTCTCTCTCTCTCTCTCTCTCTCTCTCTCTCTCTATCTACCTGTTTCTCACTCTTAGTCAGGAGAAAGCTGCTGGGCTCACTTCCCTCTCCCACTGAAGGGAGAGCTGAGGGCCAAGAAAAGGGAAAAAAGAAAGACTAGAAAAAAAGGAAAAGAAAAAGAAAAGAAAAGACACACATAGGAACCCTGCAAAGGCATACCGGGCTCCTTGGGTTGCATTGGACACATTTGAGTCTGTTTATGTCCCAGAACCCCGCAAAACCCCACCCCACCCCTCACATACACCCTAAACATACACACACACACATACTATGGGGACTGTTTATGTCTTATGTCTCGCTCCTGGATGCCTTTTCCAAGCACCCCCTCTTCATCCACCATCCCCCACCCCAACACACACACAAACACAAACACACATACACACACACACACACACACACACACACACACACACACACACACACCCTCGGGGCTTCCGAATGACGGCGCAATTAATTCTCCAGCCGTTCCCTCATCTGACCAGTGGTCTCGGAGTGTTCCGGAACCCCCCCCCTCCCCAACCCCCCCTCGTCTCCATCTCCGTCTCGCTGCGGCCCATTCCTCCAGCGGCCGACTCCATTTTCTAAAAGCGTCATGCTTCATATTTTGACAAGAGGCAGCAAACAAGAAATGACTGGGACCGTATTGGCTGCTAGCTTAATGCACAGTGTAAAAGCTATTGCTTTGAAATGATATGGGACTTTAGTGATGCGGGGGGATGTGTGTGTGTGTGTGTGTGGGGTGTGTGTGTGTGTGTGTGTGTGTGTGTGTGTGTGTGTGTGTGTGTGTGTGTATGGGGTGGGGGGGGGTGTTAGATGAGGGGATTGGAACAGAAAAAAAAGTCCCCTCTCGCTGACATCATGCCGCATAAGGCTCATGAATTAAAATCAGAATCGATGGAGATTGAGTGTGTGTGTGTGTGTGTGTGTTTGTTTGTGTGTGTTTGTTTGTGTGCATATGCATGTGCTTGTGTATTGTGTGTTTATGTCAGTGTGTATGCGTGTGAATGCACTCATGCGTAAATGTGTGTGTGTGTGTGTGTGTGTGTGTGTGTGTGTGTGTTTGTGTGTGTGCGTATTTGCATATTCTGTGTGCATTCCATAGCATCTGTGTGCATTTTATAGCCTCTGCATTTTTCTCAAAAGAAACACCTTTCCACCAAACCACCCCCACCGCCATCCCCCCAACCACCCTACCCACCCTCACACCCACTCATCTTGGCACACACCTATAGAATACACGAGTGTGTGGCATTATTGTGCTGGGGGATGGATGGATGTGTGTAGGGGTGGAGATGAGCTGTGTGTGTGTGTGTGTGTGTGTGTGTGTGTGTGTGTGT
>CM059284.1:6739969-6742469 GCA_030347295.1 Setipinna tenuifilis | reverse complement strand
CTCCTTGTATCCGACTCCCCTCTTTGAACAGTCAGGCTTGCTGCAGAGCACCAGAGAAAGAGAGAGAAAGAGAGAGAGAGAAAAATATATTCTTTTTTTATTCTCTTTTTTAAGGGGACGTTTTTGACTTGCTAGTACAGTAAAGGGGGGTGGGGGGGCAAGTGTGTGTGTGTGTGTGTGTGTGTGTGGGGGGGGGGGGGGGGGGGGCATTTTGACAATGTGGTTGTGCTGTTAGGATGATAAATGCAATCTGCTCTCCTTGCTTTGCCCCGCTGTGTTGTGTCTCGAAAGAGCACGATTAGGAGTGTGTGTGTGTGTGTGTGTGTGTGTGTGTGTGTGTGTCTGTGTCTTTGTGCTTGATTGTGTGTGCTTGTGGCTGTGTGTGCATTTGTGGCTGTGTGTATGCATATGTGTGCTTGTGGTTGTGTGTGTGTTTGTGTGTGTGTGTGTGCGTGTGTGTGTGTGTGTGTGTGCGTGTGTATGAGTGTGTGTGCGTGTGTATGAGTGTGTGATGTAGTGTGTGAATTGATGTCCGTGTAAAATGGAGATGGATGCTGCTGCTCTCCACTGGGCTCTGGTCTGATGAGGACTCATGGGGGTCGTGGAGATTTTCTCTCCCCCTTCAGTGTGTGTGTGTGTCTGTCTGTGTGTGTGTGTGTGTGTGTGTGTGTGTGTCTGTCTATCTGTTTGTGGGTGTGCACGTGTGCATGTATGTGCATGCGAGTGTGTGTATGTGTGTGTGTGTGCGTGGCTGTGTGTGTGTGTGACAGACTCCATGATCATGGATGAGCGACTGGTGTGCCCGTGGGCTGCTGGGGTCTCGTATATCTCCCCAAGCCTGAGTAATGGAGTGTGACACACACTCGCAGGAAACTCCCCCTGGCCCCACCTTACGCTGAGGAGGAGAGGAGAGAGGGAGAGAGAGAGAGTATATACATTAATAAACAAACAAAGAAAGAGAGAAAGAGGGAGAAAAATAGAGAGATAGAGTACATACATTAATGAACAAACAAAGAAAGGGAGAGAGAGAGAGACAGAGATTCAATGAAAGAGAGAGAGAGAGACATAAAGAGAGAGAGTACATACATTAATGAACAAACAAATAAAGGGAGAGAGAGAGAGAGAATACTTACATTAATGAACAAACAAAGAAAGCAGCATCAAGCAGCATCATAAGATACTGTGTGTCAGAGCATCACTTTGCATCGTGTGTGTGTGTGTGTGTGTGTGTGTGTGTGAGTGTGTGTGTGAGTGAGGGAGAGAGAGAGAGTTTCATGTGCTCATTTTGTGCAGTCATTGGTGGGGCCGTTCATACCTACCTTGTTTAGTTTGCTTAACATAGACTCTAGTTTCTTTTAGCCCCTTTGGACTTTTTGGCCAATCATGAATACAAGCAATCAAACAGTGGACTGTGGGTCACTGCGAGTTTATATTCAAATACGTGTTGCTGCAGTTTTGCACTGTGTGTGTGGCTTAAATGGTTCAGTCATTAGCTGCCTATTGATTTTGCACAAAAATAAATAAAATGTCATGGAAATGGAGACCAGCTGGTGGTCAGGTTGAGGGAATTGGACCCAGTACTGGTCTGGTCAACAAGGTCCAGTGTGTGTGTGTGTGTGTGTGTGTGTGTGTGTGTGTGTGTGTGAAGGCAGAATGAGTGTGTGTGTTGGTGTGTGTTGGTCCTGCCTCTGCCGGTGTATTTGCAGCAGGAAACAGTGTGGGCTGCCCACTCGCTTTGAGAGTGTTTTGGTGGCAAATCTCCTAATTTTGTGTGTGTTTGTTTGTATGTGTGTGTGTGTGTGTGTGTGTGTGTGTGTGTGTGTGTGTGTGTGAGGGAGAGAGAGAGAGAGAGAGAGAGAGAGCGAGAGAGCAAGAGAAAGCGAGAGAGTGTTTTGGTGGCAAATCTCCCTAATTTTGTGTGTGTGTGTGTGTGTGTGTGTGTGTGTGTGTGTGTGTGTGCATTTGAGAGAGAGAAAAAAAGCGAGTGTGTTGGTGGCAAATCTCCCTAATTGCGGAGGAGAGCGGGCACAATCACTCTGCGGCAAAATATGGCCACCTCTCTGGCTGCCATGGCAACGCACCACAGCATAGCACTGGCTCCAGCCTCGGCTAATAGGCTGTGTTCTCAAGGTTGCACCTGCGTTCACACACACACACACACACACACACAGACACACACACACACACACACACACACACACATATGCACACACACACACACATGCACTTGCACACACTCTCTCTCACACACACACACAAGCACACACACACTCACACACATAAACGCACACACGCACTCCCACGCCTATACACACATACACACACACACCTTTATTCCCACCCCAGTGGCACTTCTCTAACTGTGGTGTGTACCCCAACATCAGCAGGGTGTCTGCAGAGGGAGTGGGGCCTTTGCCAGTGTGTTTGATTAGCAGCTGATTACACCAGAGGCTAAAGCCCAGCTACTTCAATGGAGCCGCCTGCCTCGGCCCTCTGGGAC
>CM059284.1:6727469-6732469 GCA_030347295.1 Setipinna tenuifilis | reverse complement strand
TCACCCCCCCTCGTCTCCGTCTCGCTGCGGCCCATTCCTCCAGCGGCCGACTCTATTTTCTAAAAGCGTCATGCTTCATATTTTGACAAGAGGCAGCAAACAAGAAATGACTGGGACCGTATTGGCTGCTGGCTTAATGCACAGTGTAAAAGCTATTGCTTTGAAATGATATGGGACTTTAGTGATGCGGGGGGATGTGTGTGTGTGTGTGTGTGTGTGTGGGTGTGTGTGTGGGTGTGTGTGTGTGTGTGTGGGGTGTGTGTGTGTGTGTGTGTGTGTGTGTGTATGGGGTGGGGGGGGGGGGTGGGGGGTGTTAGATGAGGGGATTGGAACAGAAAAAAAGTCCCCTCTCGCTGACATCATGCCGCATAAGGCTCATGAATTAAAATCAGAATCGATGGAGATTGAGTGTGTGTGTGTGTGTGTGTGTGTGTGTGTGTGTGTGTGTGTGTGTTTGGTTTTGTGTGTGTGTGTGTATCTGTTTGTGTGCATATGCATGTGCTTTTGTATGTTTATGTCAGTGTGATATGCGTGTGAATGCACTCATGCGTAAATGTGTGTGTGTGTGTGTGTGTTTGTGTGTGTGTGTGGGCATATTTGCATATTCTGTGTGCATTCCATAGCATCTGTGTGCATTTTATAGCCTCTGCATTTTTCTCAAAAGAAACACCTTTCCACCAAACCACCCCCACCGCCACCCCCCCCACCCCCACCCTCCCAACCACCCTACCCACCCTCACACCCACTCATCTTGACACACACCTATAGAATACACGAGTGTGTGGCATTATTGTGTTGGGGGATGGATGAGTGTGTGTAGGGGTGGAGATGAGTGTGTGTGTGTGTGTGTGTGTGTGTGTGTGTGTGTGTGTGTGTGTGTGTGTGTGTGTATGTGTGTGTGTGTGTGTCTGGCTTACGAGGACCTCTCTCCCAGTCCTCAATATTACATGAGTGCACTTTCCCCGCGCCTTGAAACCAAGGGATGCGTTTCATGCATATGAAATGTGTAATCATGAGAGATTCATAAGGCACAGACACCTATATGGCTGCCCTTATGCTTACCTGCACACACACACACACAGGTACACACACACACACAGACACACATACACACGTACACACACATACACACACACATACACACACAAACACATACACACGTACACACGTACACACATACACACGTACACACACACACAGACACAGACACACACAGTCACAGACGAACACTTGCACACACTGCTATGAATAAATAGAATTCCTCTTACACACACACACACACACACACACACACATACACACACATACACACACATACATACACACAAAAGCACACGCACACATACACATGACTATGAATAAATAGAATTCCTGTTACAAACACACACACACACACACACACACACACACACACACACACACACACACACACATGACTATGAATAAATAGAATTCCCGTTGCCCTGTGTGAATTATGAGCCCCAATCCAATTAAAAGGCTCCAATGATTGCCATCGCTTGCTCATAGGGCTTTTGAGTACATCAGCGCGGACCGGGTTTTTAAATTTAGATTTTACATCTTGAAACGAAAAGGCGCGAGGCGTGGATACCACGGTGTGAGTCATCAGGAGACAATGCTATTGTGTTTATTTGGGTACTTTGTCATGGTAATTTTAGCCACTTGCAGGTGGAGTTATATAAGATAAGAATAAAGAACAGTTAGAGTTAGTCTGAGATAGAGATGAAGAGTGGGGCGCCGAATCCAGAGCCCACTCTCTCTCTATAAATAGCATGCCAATTAGTCTAATGCCCTCTCTCCAAAAAAACAAACAAACAAACAACAAAATAAAAATAAATAAACTGGATTAAAACTCGGCGTAATCCCTAAGCACAGCCCTGCTGGTGGCACAGGTGCTGGCGATGGGCAGCAAAACAGTATGACTCAAATCTCTCATGAGGAAATCACACACTGGTGTTTTGGTGAACAACGCGTTTCATCTTCACTTCATCAGATTCACTCTGAAATTGCTGATGACACCCTCAGGTGAATTAAACAATTGCCATGTCACATGACGCGCACACACACACACACACACACACACACACACACACACAAAACATGGTTATTCCATATAGTTATTCTAATGTGGTTTGTCTGTCAGAATTGAAAAAGCTGTGTCACAGTCCTGTGAACTTTTACTGCCTTTGAGAAGAGAAATGCGTACAAACCTTCTGATCAAAGCATTCTGTTTAGAATGCCCACTCTCTCTCCCTCTCCCTCTCTCTCTCTCTGTTTCTCTTTCTCTCTCTCTCTCTCTCTCTCTCTCTCTCTCTCTCTCTCTCTCTCCCTCTCTCTCTCCCCTACTACCTCGGCACAATAACAATGCCTTTCCTCCATTATTGCCCAGTAATTGTTTTGCTGATGCCCCACAAAGACTTGAAATGGGCCAGCCTCTCCATTCTCAGCTGCCAGGCAGGCAGGCAGGCAGGCAGGCAGGATAACCACCCTCCCCACCTCACACCCCCCGCTCTCTTCTCCCCAACCCAACCCAGGCAGGCAAGCTAAACACCCTCCCCCTACCCCCCACCCTCCACCCCCCACCCTCCCTTCTACCCAACTCAGGCAGGCAGGATAACCACCCTCCCCACCTCACACTCCCCCTCTCTTTTTCCCAACACAGGCAGGCAGGCAGGCTAAACACCCCCCCTCCCCAACACACCCCCCTTCTCTCCAACACAGGCAAGCAGGCAGGCTGGCTAACCACTCTCGCCACCCCACCTCACCCCCCCATTTTCCCCAACACAGGCAGGCAGGCAGGCAGGCAGGCTAACCAACACCCCCCCCTTCTCCCCTCCCCTACCCCACCCCACCTCCTCCCTAATGAACTTCTCCTGCAGCGCCCCGCAGCAGATATCCAAATGAACCAGTGTACTCATGCGATAGTGGCCCCTGCTTGGACTGCTATCAGATAATTAACTTTCTGCCCAAAGAATGCCGCGGAGACCCTCGCTAAGCGGCGGCAAACAGACAATTAGCGTTAGCGCTGCTTATCTCCCCAGCAGCCCGCCCGCCAGCACGCTAGTCTCCACACGCACGCTAGCTATCGCCACGGCAACAAACAAACAAACAAAACAAAACAAAGAAAAGGCAAATGTTATGAAATTATTATTGTCATTTATTTTCAATTTGTGCAACAAAACAAAACACCAAATGAGCAAGAAGAGGAGAGAAATGTTAATAGCGGAGGAGGCTAGTTAATCTGCTAGCTTTTAGGACACAGATGTGTATACAGAACAACACTATTGCAAAGGAGGGTCCCTTTGATGGACGTTGTACTGCTTTTAAATATCAAGTTATCAATGAAGTTATCAATATATATACATACATACATACATACAGTTAATGTCCTCCTTACCTGTTCACTGAATTTAAATTGTGTGTGTGTGTGTGTGTGTGTGTGTGTGTGTGTGTAGTTTCACCTGACCCTTTTCCTGTGTGAGGTATGTAGCAGGAGGAGGTCCTCTACTTAGTGTCACCTAGGGACATGTTCTGAATTTGGATGGAGTGACTGAAGTGTGTGTGTCTATGTGTTTTTTTTTTTTTGGGGGGGGGGGGGGGTGTGTGTTTGTATGAAGTGGGTAGTGTGTGTGTGTGAGTGTGTGTGTGTGTGTGTGTGTGTGTGTGTGTGTGTGTGTGTGAGTAAGGCATCAGTATAAGACTCTTAAGTTCAGAGTTGTTGTCTTCATTGGGCGCTGGGAGGTTTTGCTGTGCTTTTTTTAATCCATATCTTGAGATTTGCTCTCTGCAACTTCACTTACTCAACCCCTCCTCTTCCTCTATTAGCATATGATGACGCATGTGTGTGTGTGTGTGTGTGTGTGTGTGTGTGTGTGTGTGTGTGCATTCATGCTGCACTTTGAGGTGTGAGATATTTCTGATTCTCTTTGATGTGCTGACACTACCCCATGCTTCTGTACATGGGGGAAATCCCTTTGCACACTCTCTCTCCCTTCCTGACACACACACACACACACACACACACACACACTCACCAAAGCACATATGCGTACACACACACACACACACACACACACACACACACACACACACACACACACACACATACTTACCAAAGCACATAGTCTTCTGTGTGTGCACACACACGCACATTTCTTGTCTCTTTCAGTCTCTCTCATAGACACACACACACAAACCCACACAAACCCACACAATCCATTTCTCTGTCTCCAACAGTCTGACACGGCATCAGTTTATTCCTTTGCTGGGAGTTATTTATTCATTAAAAAGGATCTTTTCAAGGAGCACACACAAGCGGTCAGGGCTTTGGGCTTCCACTCTTGGGCATCCTAACCTTTCCCCTGTCAGAACCAGCTGACCTGTGTGTGTGTGTGTGTGCGTGTGTGTTTGTGTGTGTGTGTGTGTGTGTGTCTGTGTGTGTGTTTGTGTGTGTGACTTTTTGCACTTGTGTACCTTGGACATACAGCATACAGTATATGTGGATGGGTAGTCCAGATGACCAATAGTATAACATGTGCACGTGTGTGTCTGTGACTGTATATGTATGTGTGGGCGTGTGTGAGATTGTGTATGTGTCGGTGACTCTGTGTGTGTGTGTGTGAGTGCCTGTGACTCTGTGTGTGTGTGTGCGCACGTGTCTGTGTGTCTGTGACCGTGTGTGTGTGTGTGTGTGTGTGTGTGAGAGAGAGAGAACCCCCGTTATCTGCACAGAGGGAAGAGCTGAGGTGTTGAGGCAGCGAGTCCATAAAGTTTTTATGAGGCTCCTTCCTCACCCCTCTCCTCCTTCTCTCCTCCCCCTTTCCTCACCCCTCTCCTCCTCCTCTCCTCCTCCCTCTCCTCCCCCTTTACTCACCCCTCTCCTCACCCCTCTCCTCCTTCTCTCCTCACCCCTCTCCTCCTCCCTCTCCTCCCCCTTTCCTCACCCCTCCTCCCCACTCCTCCCTCCTCCTTCTCTACCTGTA
>CM059284.1:6689969-6702469 GCA_030347295.1 Setipinna tenuifilis | reverse complement strand
ACACACACACACACACATATACACACGCACTGTCACACACGCACACACACACACACACACAAACACACACACAATGTGATACACACCGTGACACACGCGCACACACACACATGCGCACACACACACACATTCATACACACTGTCACACAGACACACGCACACACACACAATCGTCGCCGCCTCACCTGTTAACTCCATTCCAAACACTCATGAATTCAATATCCCTCCACTGTTTGCCTCTGCCGACGCGTCGCGGGCTTGAGGCTTTGCCAGGCTTTGTCCTCGTCTCATTCAGCAGTTACCAATAAAAAGGCATCAAATCATTTTTGTACTTCTCCAATTGCTTTGGGAAAATTGCTTAGATTTGTTGCCTCAGCTTCTCTAGCTCTATTTGCACTCGCTCTATTCCCGTATCGACTCCGCCGCCGTACTGGCAGAAAAATAAATAAATAAATAAATAATATATAAATAAATAAATAAAAAAACGAGAAAAGAAACTGTTGTGAAATCCCTGTGTTTTGTTCGGCGCTCTGTAAAGAAAGGGAAAGAATAATACTGAGGTGGAAATGGGGCTGGAGGAGGAGGAGGTGGAGGAGGAGGAGGAGGAGATGGAGGAGGAGAAAGAGGAGGAGGACAGGGACGGTGGCCTAGACAGCGAGACAAGGCAGGTCCTCCCAAAGAGAGCTTGTGATGTTGGGGTTTATCTGGTGGCTCGATGAATGAATGCAGGAGGCCGCGGACTGTGGACTGTGGACTGTGGACTGTGAACTGCGCCTGACAAACAGATGTGCTTTGGCATCCTGTTTTTTTTCTCTCTCTCTCTCTCGCAGGGAGCAAGAGGTCTTGTGCAAGTACAAAGGGAGAAGTGCTGACTTCCAACATACTTCTGGTCCACTGAGCTCCGTTTGAGCAGCGCGGGGAACAAAAATGAAAAAGAGAAAAGAAAAAGTGTTACAAGGTGCCTGTGACAGCACATTAGTTGAGGCAAAGTTCCGCGGCCCTATTTATTTATTTATTTATGTCATTATTTCGTTATTTATTTATTTGTTTACTTTGCTTGCTGGCTCACTCGCTAACTGTAGAAGTTCTCTGGGTGCATTGGGTTTCTGTTTTCCTGCCAGTGGTGCAGTAAGCTAGCCTCTCCTCTCCTCTCCTCTCCTCTCCTCTCCTCTCCTCTCCTCTCCTCTCCTCTCCTCTCCTCTCCTCTCCTCTCCTCTCCAGAGACAGGCCTACAGTAGGTGCTGTCAGGACAGTACGGAAAGGCAACCCGGCTTAACTATTTATCTATCAATCAATATCAATATTTATTTACATATTTATTGATGTGGTTATTTATTCTGAGAGGTCTCTAGTGATGTTGTTTTTTTAATCCCATACTGGCGTGAGGTCCTAGCCCTACTAAGTCCTGCTTAGATCCTAGCCTCTCCTCTCAAAAGACAGGCTTACAGTACCTGTCGTCAGGATACTCTCACAACTCTACTTAACTATTTATCACTATTTATTAACTATTTATTTATTAAGAGAAAGTATATTAAGTATATTATTTGCCTTTATTGTGATAGGACAGTGAAGAGCAGGTTTTGTTTTGTTTTGTATTGTTTTGTTTTGTTTTGTTTTGTTTTTGTAATCCCATGGTGCAGTGAAGCCCTAGCCCTTAGGCCTGCTTGGGTCCTAGCCTATCTTAGCCTATCCTAGCCTCTGTCTTAAAGCCACATACTCTACATGGGGTTGGGAATGGGGGGGTTGGGTGGCCGTGGGGGGGGGGGGGGGGGGGGGGTGGCTGTTGCAGGTAATGACAAGTTATTTATTACTGTAATTAAAAAGATTGAGCTGACTGTCCCCCCCGCTAAAATTGATCCCTGGCCGGGCAATCTGCTGGAAGTTTTGTGCGTGTAATTAATAGGGTATGGGGGAGTGTGTGTGTGTGTGTGTGTGTGTGTGTGTGTGTGTGTGTGTGTGTGTGTGTGGAGGGGGGGGGGGGGTGTTTGTACTGTACCAAGTGTGATTTAGGAGCCTAAGGAGGACTCCAGCAGGGGGAGGGGAGGGGAAGGGAGGGAAGGGGAGACCTCCAAAAAGGACACAAACAAAAGAGAAGAGACATGAGAAGATAAGAAAAATCGATAACACTTTCGATGAAGCTTGTGTTCACAAGACTCTATAAACACATTCATAAAGGCCTATAATGCATTCATAAAGTATGTAAAGTGTCCATAACTATTCATTCATACTTATGACTGTACTGGACAAAAGAGGACATGAACAAGCTACAGATGTGCATAGGAACACAGAGTAAGCAAAGGCATGACAAAAGTTAGTGCAGCCAGGGTACAGGACAGTGCTGGTGAGTGGACACACACACACACACACACACACACACACACACACACACACACACACACACACACACACACACAAAGTTACTGCAGCCAGGGTACAGGACAGTGCTGGTGAGTGGATACACACACACACACACACACACACACACACACACATAAACACACACACACACACACACACAAAGTTACTGCAGCCAGGTTACAGGACAGTGCTGGTGAGTGGAGGTTAGTTAGTCTTACTTGTAAGGCAAGTACTCTCAGCAGATGCGTGATATGTTTAGTTCTAAGGTGCTAGCTTATTCAAAGGTACACTTCTATCACTGCACAGCTATGCATATGACATTAAGACAGTGGGATATTGCAGCCTTATGGTTTTAATTTACTTCCACTTAAACCCTTCTTCTGTTTTTGCATATTTAAAACTCTATGACAGACAGACAGACAGACAGACAGACGGGCTGATAATGGCTTTTAATTAAAAGATATTCTGTAGTATATTAATAGCATAGTAGGGAACGAGATGGACTCAGAGCTTCTCACAGTGGGATCTACTGGTGCAGCAGCAAAATGTACTCTCTCTCTCCCTCTCTTTCTCTCTCCCTCTCTCCCTCTCTCTCTCTCTCCCTCTCCCCCCTCTCTCTCCCCCTCTCTCTCTCTTCCTCTCTTTCTCTGTCTCTGTCTCTGTATCTCTCTCTCTTTCCCCCCTCCCTCTCTCCACTTCTCTGCCGCGCTCCTCCGGAGGATGATATAGTGTGGACACTTCCTGTTCTTATTAAGCCTTCCCATTGGCCAATTATCTTGATTAGTGCCATAACTCCCTGTCCCCAACGCCCAGCGCGCAGAGTGGCTTTGGCACCAGCGAGGAGGAATATCTTCCCCACTAATTGCAGTCGCAAGCGTTCTCTTGGTCTGAATTACGTCACCGGTTTGGGGGGGAGGGGAGCAGCCAACTATGGGAACTAGGGATGAGGCTAGGGGATGGGTGATGGTGCTGAGGGGTTGGGCACTGTGGCACTGTCTGTTTGTGTAGGTGTGTGTGTGTGTGTGTGTGTTTGTGTGTGTGCTCGTATGTGTGTGGGTTTGCATCCATGTATGTGTGAGTGTATGCATGTGTGTGTATGTGCTCATGTGCGTGCGCACGTGTGTGTATGTGTGTTTGTCTGTGTGTGTGTGTGTGTTTGTGCGTGCGTGCATGCTCATGTTCGTGCTCACGTATGTGTGTGTGCTCATGTGCTCATGCATACGTGCCCGTGTGTATGTGTGTGAGGATGTGTGTGTGTGTGTGTGTGTGTGTGTGGGTGCTGGTGGGCTGACGAGTGTGTGCTGCATTAGGGGCCGAGGCGGTGAGTCAAGAGGCTGCTAATGTCCCCGCTTTGATCCACGCGGCTCTCCGCTGCTCTCCTCTGCTCTCCGCTGCTCTCCAGTCATTTTCTACTAGATTAATCTGCCTCTCCGGGGCCACTCACCATCCCCGCCTAATGACGCTCTCCTGCTCCCCCACACACTCCCTCGCTCCCTCCCTCTCTCTCTTTCTCTATCCCTCCATCTCTTGCTCCCACATTCTCTCCCTCTCTCCCTCCATCTCTCTCTCTTTCTCCCTCCCTCTCTCCCCCTCTCTCCTTCCCTCTCTTTCTCTCTTTCTCCGTCTCTCCATCTCTCTCTCTCTCTCTCTCTCATTACCTCCCTCATTCTCTCCCTCTCTCCCTCTATCTCTCCCTCTCTCCTTCTCTCTCTCCCTCCCTCTCTCTCTCATATCCCTCTCTCCCTCCCTCATTCTCTCCCTCTCTGCCTCCATATCTACCTCTCCTCTCTCTCTCTCTCTCCCTCAATACCTCTTTTCCCCTCTCTCTCTCTCACTCTCTCTCTCCCTCCCTCCCTCCCTCCACAAGGGCAATGGTAATTACTTCAAAATAACCCCAGGCTCAAAAACATTTGGCGGACAGGTAGAAAGTGTGCAGTGTGTGTGTGTGTGTGTGTGTGTGTGTGTGTGTGTGTGTGTGTGTGTGTGTGAGTGTGTGTAAGAGTGTGTGTGTGTGTCTGTGTTCGTTTAGTACTAATGCAACTTTGCCTATATCCCTAAACATATGGGGTCCCTTGAGTTGATCAATTCTTGTTTGTTTGTGTTTGTTTGTTCTGCTCTAGTAGCCTTGCATTTCACACTTCTTTAGTCTTCGGTTATGGACAAATAAGAGTGCGGTACACGCCGAATTATTTGTCATTATTTTTATAGTTTGTATTTTACATCTCCTGAGTGGTTCACGGTGTAATACACTACTGTTAGCATTTAGTTTAAAATACATTTGCAATAATCTCAAAGTTTCTGTGATACTTTTTTATGCCGTAATAAAACCTGTAAACATAGTTTGGACAAAGTATTAACTTTAATGTCTATTTTACACATACAGTATCTGCTGCTTTATGATACTGTTGTATTAGTGGCTTCATCCGTAAATCATCTGCGGGCCATTTAAGGTGTATAAAGAGGCAGGAAAAAGATTAAAATTTTAAAAAGACTAACATTATTGCTGCTGGTAGGACTACTGTAGGAAGGAAGGCATTTTAGAAGGATACACCATATAACAACAAATACAATGTAGTGTAGTGGTGGGAATCTGTTTTGGACTTCCTCTTTCCTCCATTCCCCATCATCAGGTGTGATGTGATACCGTTGCATTAGTGTCAATGTCCCAGTTTATTTAAGGTACATTTAGGGTGTAGAAAGAGGCATCAGTAGGCCTACAAATGAAAAAGAAGAAAATAAAAATCTAGTAGAATTAAAGAGTAGTATGTAAGTCTGGAATGTAGTTCCTCTCTGCTTCATTGATGCTGTAGATGTTGTAGAGCAAATCTGCTTCCCCTTGCCCTGTGCCCAAGACACACACACACACACACACACACCCCCTACCAAGACACACACCCACACCCAAATCTACACACACCCACATCTACACACACACACACACACACACACATACACACACACACATCCACAGTCATTTATGTTTCTCCTTCTGTCCTGTTCCTTCCGCTCAATGGACACCACCTTTGGCCACCTTAGTGCCAACTTCCTCCAAATTCACCTCCATGATCATTTGCTTTAACTCTGAGAGGAAGACCCAGATGTGTGTGTGTGTGTGTGTGTGTGTGTATGTGTGAGTGTGAGTGTACAGAGTAGGTGGGTTCAGGGCTGTCGACTCCATTCCTCTGTTCCGGTCTTGTGTTAACTTCAGCGCGGCGTAGCGTATGAATAACACGTCGTCCCACGGAGGGGGGGCCCTCGTATCCCCCCACCCCCCCCACCCCCAGCCCCGCACTTCCTCCATAATTTATCAGGGCCTGGCTGGAGGTGAGATGAGCGCGGGCAAAGGGCTGTTTCCAATTAGCTCTCCCTCGGTCTGGGGAGGATGTCGGCTGGCGTGCCTCGCGAGGTGGATGCTTTGGCTCTCCAGCGGGGGACCTGGACTGGAGTGGGCTGAACCGTGACCCCCGCAGATCCATTTTTCAGTGTTTGTGTCAAAAAGCCTCAGCTCTGGAAATTGGCGAGGCTAGTTCTTGGAGGAGAGACTCAAGTTCTTTCTGGGAGGTCCTTTTCTTTTTTTTTTTCTTTTTTTTGTTGTAAGCAGAAACTCGGGTTGTAAGACATATTTTTCTTTTGGCTTTTTCTCAGCCAGGGGACGTTTTAAAAGGCATTCCTTGTTGACTGTGATTGTGATTGAGCACACAGCATTTTGTTCCCAGCAAGCCGTGCTTTCTTAGGTTAATGCAGTCTTAATTGTCAAGCTTTCAGGAGCAGGGCTGCGTCATACCTCCTCACGCAGACAAGTGTTGGCTCGTCTCAGGCACTTTCCTCTTTCTTTCTTCTCCTGCACACACACACACACACACACACACACAAACACACACACACATACACACACACACACACACACACAAACACACACACACACACTTGCACACCTTCACTTTTCTCTTTCTTTCTTCTCCTGCTGATGGAGGGGAGGTGGAGAGTATGCTTTGGCCTGTGAAAAAGCGTGCGCACACATACACACACACACACACACACACACACACACACACACACCTGCACCACTTTCTTCTCCTGGCAAGTGGAGAAGGAGGGTATGTTTTGGCCTGTGAAAATGCGTACACACATATGAACACACACACACGCACACACACATACATACGCGCACACACACACATACAGACCTCCACCACTTTCATCTCCTGGCAAGTGAAGATGGAGGGTATGTTTTGGCCTGTGAAAACGAGCACGCACATACACACACACACACACACACACACACACCTCTACCACTTTGTTCTCCTGGCGAGCGGAGATGCAGGCTATGTTTTGGCCGGTGAAAAGGCTATTCACATGTGCGGTGCAGTGAAAGCGCTGTGTGTGAGTGTGTGGCGTGGACATGTGACAAGAGTGATGCGCAGTGACAGCCAGATGGCTTTTAAAAGGCTGCACACACACACACACACACACACACACACACACACACACACACACACACACACACACACACACACACACACACACACACACACACACACACACACACACTTTTAAAAGGCTGCATGGGGACGAGGAGATGTGACAGGATGACAGGGGCATCCTTTATTGAGGGGAATGAAAATGCCACCAGGCTGCTTCCATACACTTTATATGTACACACATTACAGTTACATATATGTTACCATACACACACACACACACACACACACACACACACACACACAGACCAAGACAGAGAGAGACGAAGAAAGAGAGTGAGATATATGAAAGAAAGAAGCACACCCACACACTCACCCACACACACCCACACACACAAATACTCATACACGAAGGCCTTATGTGTGTGTGCTGGAATGCTGGGTGATTGAGTGCTGTGACAGAAGGATGCCTTTGTCCAATGAACACACTGAAGTCCCAGGAATAGCTCAGCCGCTACTGTAGGTCCCTTCCAGAGGCTGTCGCTGCTGTATTGTACAATGCGTGTCTACACACAATAGCCAACGAGGGTTAAAAAAGACATCAGCTGTGCGCAGCTTTTCCCTTAGTTATCGAGCATAGCTCCAGGCTATTTCACTTACAATCACAGTCAGTGCTAACATCCACCCGTATGACAGGCAGAATTGATGGCTAAGAAGGCTAAAAGACCTTTTGTTACGTTTTAAGCAGGTCTTTGTACCCCTTTCACCCCACCCCACCACACAGACACACACACACACACACACAACGACATCAATGCCACATCTTTAATTGCTGTAAATCTAGGATTACAGGTTGACAATCAAGCTTTTAGTTTTTAGTATTGCTGAAGGAACAAAGGGAAATGTAAATATTGTCCCTCAGGCGTAACAGATGACAGAAATAAGGGGGGGATACAGAGAAGAACAAAAGGCCTTTTTGTTGAAAAGAAACGTGTGTGATATGGCCCGAGTCCATACGAGCATCTCTGATCGGCACAGGGGGGTGTAGCTTTGTACTTGACTAGCACCTCGGGCTAACGGGAGAAGAAAGCCATAAAACAGAGCAGCAAACTGTCCAATCCTCCATCAGGGAGGTCATTCAACAGCTACAAAAGCATCTTTCTTTAGGCACAGAACTCGCACCATTCATCCTCTCTTCCTCTCTTGCTTTTCCTCTCTCACTCTTCCTCTCTCTCTCTCACACAGACACACACACACAAAGAGGAAGAGAGAGCAACAGAGGAAGAGAGAGAGTGAGAGATAAGGTAGAGAGCAAAGGAGGGATAGAGGGATAGAGAGAGAACAGAAAGAAGACAAAGCCAGATGCTCCCACAGAAATGTAGAAAGAGAGAGAGAGAAGAGAGAGATGGAAAAGGAGGGCAAAGAAAGGGAGAGAGAGAGCAAGAGAGAGAGAGCAAAAGAGAGAGAGAGAGAAGGGAGAGGTGAAAAAAGAGTGCAAAGAGCAGGAGAGACAGAGAGAGAGGGAGAGAGCAAGAGAGAAAGAGGAAGAGAGGAAAAGAGTGGAAAAAGAGGGCAAAGAAAGGGAGAAAGAGAGCAGGAGAGACAGAGAGGGAGAGGGAGAGAGCAGGAGAGACCGAGAGAGAGGGAGAGGGAGAGAGAGAAGGGAGAGGTGGAAAAAGAGAGCAAAGAAAGGGAAAGAGAGAGAGAGCAAGAGAGATCGAGAGAGGGAGAGGGAGAGGGAGAGAGTGGTTGGCAAGCCAGACAGGATGATTATGGGTGGGATTTGGGGGTTTGGGCTCGCACACCGCTAGTCCGTCTGGGTGCCTTGTGCTCGTCCGACCTGCGAGCGAGATCATATTCCATGTTAATTGGGTGTCACCCGGCCCTCCTCCGAGGCCCCCGCTAATGTGAGAGACAGGTGTCGGGGTCAGGCCAAGATGAACGTTAAATACCTCTTCCTGCCAGGATAGACGATGCCCTTGCCTCCACTCTCATATTAGATTAGCCGCGCCATCTTGGAAGTAGTCCCCCTGTGCACGTTGGGAATGAGATTTTTTTTTTTTCTATCTCTTTTTTTTTCTCCTCTGCCTCTCTCTCTGCCTCTCTCTTCCTCTGTCTTTCTTCCTCTCTCTCTGCTTCTCTCTCTCCTTCTCTCTCTCTCTCTGCCTCTCTCGTGCACTCTTTTTGTCTCTTTCTTCCTCTGTCTCTCTGCCTCTTTCTCTCTCCCTTTCTCTCTGCCTCTCTCTTGCTCTCTCCTCATCTCTCTCCTCTGTTCTCTCTGTCCCTCTGTCTCTCTCTGTCTTCTCTCTCCCCCTCTCTCTCCCCCTCTCTCCCTCTCTCTGTCTCCCTCTCTCTCTCTCTCTCTCTCTAATTTGCTCTCCCTCTCTCTCTCTCTCTGTAAACGTCTGCTTGAGGATATGAAGGGGAGTACGCGCTGCATATGCCTGTGGTTTGCATGACAAGGCTGAATTTATCTGCGGCTAATCTTCGCCTCATTAGAAAGGAGACACAAAATAAACACAAAAATCTCATTCATAACAAATGCATGTCTAGGAAGAATGCTAACTTTCCATGTGCGTGTGTGTGTGTGTGTGTGTGTGTGTGTGTGTGCGCGTGTGTGTGTGTGTGTGCGTTTATATTTGTGTGTGTGTGTGTGTGTGTGTGTGTGTGTGTGTGTGTGTGTGTGTGTGTGTGTGTGCGTTTGTATTTGCGTATGGGAGGGAGGGAGGTCAGGCTGTAACAGTAATAGTCAAGCAGAAACAGGGATTTGCAAGCATGTTGGTTCTGAGATTATCATCAGTTCGTTCCACACACACACACACCACCCTGACTACACACACTCGTACAGTTTTCTCCCACACTCCCCTTGGAAACGAAGCCTGGCCGGGTGTGTGTGTGTTTTGGTGTGTGAAGGAGGTTTTGGAAAATAAAACAAGGAGTGATTAATTGATTGACTCACTGGAGGACTCCCATAATCTTCCTGCATTAGCTCAGGGTGTTTTAATGACAAACAAGAAGCATTCAATTAATTATACAATCTCAAAGGGGATTTATAAAGGAAACGATTGCAGTCTCGAACGTATGCCAACAGCATCATTTTTCACCGAGACAGAGTAAGGACGAGTAGGAGGCTGATTTCTCTCTCTCACACTCGGTCTCTCTCTCTCTCTCTCTCTCTCTCTCCCTCTCTATCTCTCTCTCTCTCCCTCTCTCTCTCTGTCTTTGTCTCTCTGTTTCTCCAGTTCAGTTCAGTCCAGTTCAAGCGAAAAGAGAAAAACACCTCCATCTCCCTGACGATGAGGCACATTTAAATTTTTTTGCTGACGCACGCACGTCCGTCGCTTCACCACGGCTTCTAACGTGTACACAGACACACAGCCATGTCTCCCTGGCACTCCACTCCACTCCTCTCCCTTTCATTTCATTTCATTTTCCCCTCGTCTTTCCTTCCTTCAGGCCAGCAGCCCGCGCTGGCTGGCTGTTTGGCTGTGTGGAAATCCCCCGTACATACATACATATCTGTAATGGGATACTTAGCGCTCTTGTCAGGGCTGATGCATTGCGATCGTTAATGAACAGTCCGGACGCAATTTCACGACTCGGATCCGTTCTGACCCCCAGGCGGTAGAGGTGAAAACGAATTCGCGCAGCTGTTGAAAGCTCTCCATTTGCACCTTCAGTCGCGGCCATTTCCACAAATTAACTTCATGTACGAGAGGAGGGGAGGATGGGTTTGGTGGCGGAGAATTAACACAGTCTTTTTTAACGGGGCTCTGTATATATCTGTATATATATATGTGTGTGTGTGTGTGTGTATACAGTATATATATATTTCACAATGGGCCAGCATCACCCTACCCTGGTACAAGACCTTGTGAACACACTACTTGCTCACCAGAAAATCACAAGAATTTATTGAAGAGAAAAAAAATAAAGAGTAAAAAAGGAAACGGGAAAAAAAAAACACTGATAACTTCCTCCATTCACCCCTGCCTTTACAATATGCCCCATTATAGCCCCTTGGCCTTGGGTTGTGCTTTAACCACCCTATACAGGGGAGTATTTCTCTTATGCAAACAGGCCTGGTGGTGGTGGGGACAGGCAGGGCTAGAGGGTCGCTTCATTTTGTCCACACTAATCAGAGGAGCAGGCCCCCATGTACACTGCCAGGCCTGGACACAATAGCAAACATGGCACAGGAGTTTACTAATGAGAGAGAGAGAAAATGAGAGAGAGGGAAAGGCAAATCGAGATAGAGGGAGAGAAAGAAAGACAAAAGAATGAAAAAAGGAAGAGAAATATAAAGAGCAAGAGAGAGAAAGAGAGAGAGAGTGAGAGATAGAGAAAGGGGAAGAGAAAAGTAAGGAAAGAAGAGAAGAGAGAGACAGATAGGGAGATAGAGAGAGGAGAGAGAGAGATAGAGAAAGAAAGAAAGAAAGAGAGAGAGGGAGCGAAAAAGAGAGAGAATGAGAGAGTGGTAGAAAGATCTGTCCGTGCCCATCGCCCACTCCTAGTAAGTGGGTCAGTGTTGCTGTCAGTGCTGCTGTCCCTGACCAACTTGGCCTCCTCATCTGGCCCTCAAATCCCCAGAGGATTAGAGCGCAGGCTACAGGGATGAGCTGAGGACGCGTTTGTGACGGACAATAGTATCACAGCTGTTAGTTTTTGGCAATAATATATAATAATAATAATAACAATAATAATAACAGTAATAACAATAGTAACAACAACATCTGTGTCCTCTTACTACTAATTTCCCCCTTTCATGTTGTGAATTTTTTGTCTTTTTTAAGTAATTAATTGTGTTCTTTTTATTTATTTATTTATTTATTTAATTTAATTTAACTTTATTTTATTTTAAATGTGCGGTGCTGTAGTGGTGGGAAAATTTGTCTTTGTCCGTGTCTGTGGTGTTTTTCTGCAAGGTGAGTGAGTGAGCGTTATTGATGGTTCCGCTGAGCCTTTCGCGAGGAGAATCCCCCAGTCAGCCAAGTCAGGCCCAGAATAATGAGCAGGGACTTTCCTGAGCAAGGCACGCACACAGAATAGCATATTAAGAAGAATAGCACTTTGGTCACTGACCAAAATTGAATTTTCCCAACAATGACCGTTTTTGGGAAGATGTTGATTCTGTTAGGGTCATACGAGGGAAAAAGTTGTTGTGGTACTTTGTGGTTTACTTTACTATTTCATTAAAGCTTGGCTATCAACAATAAGTTTTGCTGTTGTTGCTGTGCCTTGAGCAATATCAGTCAAATACTGAACAATGGCTTCAACAACATCAGTTCAGATACATGGTCAACTGTATAATCAACTGATGGAAGAAAGAAGAAGAAGAAGAAGAAGAAGAAGAAGAAGAAGAAGAAGAAGAAGAGAGAGGAAGAAGATAGAGGAAGAAGAGAGAGAGAGATGAATTCATGCATTTGTCTTTGTGCCTGTACCAGTTTTGACAACAACAGAAGGATTCTTGGCATGTCAATGACGCATTTTTCCACTGAATTTCAATCAAATTTCCATTAGAAAGGGAAGGGTGGAGAAAGAGAGGGGTAGGGAGAGAAACAGAGAGAGAGAGAGAGAGAGAGAGAGAGAGAGAGAGAGAGAGAGAGATAATAAAGTGAAAGGATGAACTTAAGAGGCTACCATTTATTCTATGACAACAACAGAGCCGCGAGTCTCACTACACTGTACCTCCGCCTGTACCTGTTTTGACAACAACAGAAG
>CM059284.1:6679969-6682469 GCA_030347295.1 Setipinna tenuifilis | reverse complement strand
TTTTTAGGGGTTAGCTCACTGGAGTTTAGCACAATGAGGTGGAGCTTGCGAATAAAGTATGTAAGTGGTGTAAGTCATCGGAATTTTTATATGTAGGTATCCCTTTATAACACATTCAATATTTTATGAGCGGTACATTTTCCAAAGCTTTATTCTAGACACTCACTTTTTTGTTGAATGAGAATGGCGTAGAAATAATGTTTTTAAACACCTTCTTACCCCTTTAGTCTATCCCAGACTCTCACTGCAGAATTAAATAGGACACACTGGCCAACTAAGGGAAGTAAGGGAAGAGAAGAGAAGAGAAGAGAAGAGAAGAGAAGAGGGGAAGAGAGGAGGAGAAGAGAAGAGAAGAGAAGAGGGGAAGAGAAGAGAAGAGAAGAGAAGAGGGGAAGAGAGGAGAAGAAGAGAAGAGAAGAGAAGAGGGAAGAAGAGAAGAAAAGAGAAGAGAAGAAGAAGAGGAGAGAAGAGAAGAGAAGAGGGGAAGAGAGGAGAAGAAGAGAAGAGAAGAAGAGAAGAGAAGAGAAGAAGAGAAGAGAAGAGAAGAGAAGAGGGGAAGAGAGGAGAAGAAGAGAAGAGAAGAGAAGAGAGCTTGTAAAATGAACTCTCGCCGCACATCTCCAGTGCTGTTATATGGCCGTGTGAAATAGGAGGGGCACTGAGGGGGAGACAGATTATTCTAGAAAACGACTCCAGCCTCAGCGGCACAGACTCTTAAACGACCTCCTCCTCTCTCCCCCTCTCCTCTCCCCTCCTCTCTTCTCTTTTCCTCTCTCCTCTCTTCTCCTCTCCCCTCCTCTCATCTGCCCTCTCCTCATCTCCCCTCCCCTCTCCCCTCCTCCTCCTCTCCTCTCCTCTCCTCTCCCCTCCTCTGTCCTGTCTTCTCCTCTCCGCTCTCCTCTCCCCTCCTCTTCTCCCCTCTCCTCCCCTCCTCTCTTCTCCTCTCCCATCCTCTCCTTTCCTCTCTTCTTCTCTCCTCTCCCCTCCTCTCCTTTCCTTCCCTCCCCTCCTCTCTCCTCTCCTCCTCGTCGACTGCAAAAGAGAGGAGCGGTTCGGAGCGGAGCAGTACGGTCCGTTTGCCGTGATGTGTCACCGTCCACCCGGCACCTGGCTGGCAGCCGCCTCCGTTTGACGGCTGATGGCCTGAGCGCAGATACGGTCGCTAAATTGTCGTCGGGGGACACTTTTATACCCACCAGTAACACTTACACTTAGAAAAAAGAGAAACAGTGACAGCATCATTAAAGGTGGGGGTGATTGAGGCGAAAGATAGATGCACTGAGCAGCAGCAGCGGCAGCGGCAGCACAGGTACTTGCTCTTGCTCTTACTCTCGCCCTTGCCATTCTCTCGCTCTCACTCTCACTCTTGCTCTCGCTCTCGCTCTCACTCTGCATCTCTTTTGTCCTTGAAACATTTCCAGCCCACACACACACACACACACACACACACACACACACACACACTTCAGCCCCTGCCAGCTTGCACTTCTGTTCTGTTCTGCCCCCCCAGCTGTGCGGTGGAACAGCGATCTGGTTTCCCCCTCTGGCAGATTTGACTTTCTGTCTTTCTCCATTTTTTTTTTTTTTTTTTTTTTTTGTTTCCCTGGCCTGACTTTGCCTGTATAGCACCTACACAGGCACTGAACGAGGTGGAAACATACACAAGTTGGCCCTAGTTGGATGGCCAAAGAAACTATCTTGTGGAATTGACCTGTTTGGCTTGGGGAACAGGTTAACCTCACAAACTAACCCCCCGTTCGATGGCACTAGAAAAGTGGAACATTTTGTCCACGTAGTTATGTGTTAGCAGCAGGAACAAAGCTGCATTCAGACTTGTACAGACAGATACAATAAATGTGGCTCAGATAGTCTGTAGGTTAACCCCCATCCTGGCTCTTATGAAAGAATAAAGGGTTTGTTTTTAAAGGTCACCTCTCTCTCTCTCTCTCTCTCTCTCTCTCTCTCTCTCTCTCTCTCTCGCTCTCTTTCTTTCATCATTGGAACATGCTTCCTGTAACTACTGAGAGAAAAGAGTACTCACACACATACAGTTACTCCTCCGATAGCCGTCTCTCTCTCTAGACTAAATGCCGCCATGATTAAGTCTTTATCCACTCCATGCGATAAGGGCTATGTCTGCTGAAGGCCAACCTGGTGTTCTGGTGCTCTGGTTTGCACTAACATCATTACAGAGGACCATACGCTGTTTTCAGAGCAACAGGCACTTTATTGCTTTTTTTGTTCCTGGTAATGCATTCAACCACAACTCAAAATTCAACCGCCTAAATACTACCGGACGTGTAAATATAACTCTAACCACCAGCGGTTTATTTGATTAACCTTCACAGGGATGCATGAATTAATCAATCCGAAAAGACAATGAAACAGTCGATAAGATGTGTGTTTTTTTTTTTTTAAGCTGGATGAAAAACCCGCAGTGCTTTCTTTATTTGCTCGCCATGTTAAACAGCTGTTCCGATTTCGTCCTATGCAAAGTGGC
>CM059284.1:6637469-6674969 GCA_030347295.1 Setipinna tenuifilis | reverse complement strand
TCTTTTTTCGCGTTGCGTTACTGTTGCGCGCCCAAAGACATTACTGTGTGGAGTTGAGCACATCCACCTGTCTTGACACCCGGAGTGGAGAGCGTATTACCCAGAACATGCACAGAAGTGGAAGACTTTTATTGTCACCATACGAGTACACAGCCAGATGGTGGTTGGCGCTAGCCACCAGATGCACAACAGAGTAGAAAGCAGTACATAAGAAAAGAGCAGTCAAATAAAATAAAGATTATGAAATGTGCCACAGTATATACAACTAGAAAATATAAATCAGACATACAAACCTACCCAAACACAGTTTATTCGACTTATTTAGCCTAACAGACTAGCTCTTTAATGTGTTATGTGCTAACATACTGGCTCTTAAATGCATCTAAAGCTAACAGTCTAGCTAGTAAACAGGAGGAAGCATTGCCTCGTATAAAAGAGAGAGTTGCCCAGTTTCCTGCTTCAGTTTTGCTTGCGTACAGTACGTTTACCCCAAGGCTCTAAGTCATTCCCAGAATGCATCTGTGTCATGCACAGTCATCAACACTGCTTGCTAAATCTTTGTTCAACAATATGTCAAAGATATGTACAGTACAGAGTGTCATATCATGCAGAAGAACATATCATGTCAGCATCAGTGACTGATTTGTGTGTCAAAACAGCATGGATGATCCAAGATCCATTTTGGCCCAATAGGATATATAGCCTGTATGTTCATTATTAGATTAATAAAAGTAGTGTGTTAGAATAAGGTTAGTAGTCAGGAAGGCTTAATTCTCTTCCCAAAGATACTCTTCCTAGGTGCACCAGTATCTTGTGTTTTCTCTAAGTGGTGTTCTATTTCTTGTGATACTTATAGGTAGTAAGTACTAGGTAATAACTTAAAGCGTAAAGCCCCTGTTACAATATAAGTGTAAGTCTGCTGTGTATTACTGTGACATAACACCAGTGTGTAAGAGCACTGATACCTCCCCTAATCCCATGTCTTTCTCGAAATCCTACTTCTTATGCAAACGTTGTGTGTGTGTTAGTTGGGTTATAACATTTCACTCAGACTCATTTCCCCTGTGAAACTTTTGGTATTTCTGAGTCTGATCATTTTGAAAGCACACCAATTCAGGGCTATAATAATATGCAGGAAAACTACTTTGCAAGTCTGGGGAGGTGTTTATTTGTTTACTGTGGCAAGGTGCCCTGGGTCCCCCAGATACATGGTACACGCACCGCTGGAGGCGGGCGCCGGGACGGGAGGCTGGGATGCTGTCGCCAGGCGACCTGAGCTGTCGTGGCAACAAGCGACTCGACTGCAGCAAAGCTGTTCCGGGCTGATGTGCCTGCTGAAGAACTTAATGGCAGAAATAACGCTGAGAGCGTCTCTCTCTCTTTCTCTCTCTCTCTGTCTCTGTCTCCCCCCCCCTCTCTCTCTCTGTCTCTGTCTCTCATTCTCTCTCTCTCTCTCTCTCTCGCTCTCTCTCTCTCTCTCTCTCTCTCTCTCTCTCTCTCTCTCTCTCTTTCCCTCTCTGCCTCTCACTCTCTCTATCCCTCTCTCTATCTCTCTCTCTCTCTCTCTCTCTATCCCTCCCTCCCTCTCTCTCTCCCCCTCTCTCTCTCCCCCCCCCCCCTCTATATCCCTCTCCCTCTCTCCCTCTCTTCCTTAATGGCAGGAGTAACACTGAGAGGCCGTGTGCGGCTCAGAGGGAGAATGCGTTTAATTAGCCATATCAAAACCGCAAGGTGCGCTTGGCACGGGGCGCGTGTGTGTGTGTGTACGTGTGTGTGAGTGTGCGGGCATGAGAATGAATTTGCAAATGGCTTTCTGTGTGTGTGTGTGTGTGTGTGTGTGTGTGTGTACGCAGTCAATCATAAGGGACTGTGTTTGTGTGTTCAGGCACAAGGGACTCTGTGTGTGTGTGTGTGTGTGTGTGTGTGTGTGTGTGTGTGTATACGTGTGCACATGTGTGTGTGTGTGTGTGTGTGTGGGGGGGGGGGGGGGGGGGGGTACATTAGCATGCTAATAGTGTTGGTTATGCTCATTTTGGCAACTCCTGGTGACATTTAGCTGCTGTGGGACAGCGCTGAGCAGGGACGCTAGTCAAGTGGCTACAGGGGGGGTTTGGGAGGACGAGAGTCGGTTTGTTTTGGTGTTTTTTTTGTTTGTTTGTTGTTGTTTTTGTTATTGTTTTGTCATCTTCTGTTTTGCATTTTCTTGGGAGGAATGGGGTGCCTTGGCAGACATGGCGTCTAGACGCATCTTCAGTCTTCAGACGCGAACCAGATGTCTGTGTCACCAGAAGCACACTTTGCCAGGAGCACACAGGCAGCCCACACACTCACCCCAAAATAACACAACAGCATGCCAGCGAATACTGTTTTACACACACACACAGACACACAGACACACACACACAGACACACACACACACAAACACAAGTGTGAGTAGGTAGATGGCCGTGATCTGTCATTTATACCAGTTGTCAAATCTACACTCATTTCAGTTCTTGTTGTTAGGCTTTGGGTTTGTATATACTGTATGTGTTGTCTGTACACGTGTGTGTGTGTGTGTGTGTGTGTGTGTGTGTGTGTGTGTGTGTGTGTGTGTGTTTATATCATCATCACTGCACAAGCAGGGGTGCTACAAGCTAGATGATTTTGGGATTGCATGTTTGTGTTTGTCTGTGTGTGTGTGTGTGTGTATGTGTGCGTGTGTGTGTGTGTTTTCCTCACCTGTGTGAAGGACGTTAACCAGTAATGTATTTGCATGAGAGACTCGTAGGGAATCAGCCGCTGTGTGTGTGTGTGTGTGTGTGTGTGTGTGTGTGTGTGTGTGTCTCAGCTGCTGTGAGATAGTGATTCTCTGTATTTATCTCAGCGTGGCATTTCTACTCTCGCTCTCTTTCTTTTTTCTGCTCTCTGTCTTTCTTTCTCCCTCTCTCTCTCTTTATCTCTCATCCTCCCTTTTCCTCTCTCTGGATTTTGCACCTGTTAACTGAATCTAGTTTGATGCTACCAGCACTACCTCTTGCTGTGTGTATGTGTGTTTAAGTATATGCATGTTTGAGAATACACATTAAAGTGTACAAAATGTAATGTAAAGTATCTAAGTTGGTATAAGAGCGTGTTAAATTTAAAATGAATTTTAAATATATCTTTAGAGACTTTGAGAGGCAAAGACAAAAAATGCAATAACATGTTGTTAAAGACTGTGGAGAGAGAGAAAGAGAAAGCAAATATGTGTGACTATGGTACAAAAGATGTATGTGTGTGTGTGTGTCTGTAAAATAGAGAGTGTAAAATAGGATATACATAAACTGTGTGCACACTCATATGTCAACGCTAACGTTCTGTGATGTCACTTCCTCTTTCCCTCTCTCTCTCCCTCTCTCCTTTCTTCCTTTCATTCCTCCCTTTCTCTTTCACTCCCTTCCTTCCTCTCTCTCTTCCTCTCTCCCTCTCTATCTCTCTCTCCCTCCCCCTCTCTCTTACTCTCCCCCTACCTACCTCCCTCTCTCCCTTTTTCTTTCCCTCCCTCCCTCTCTCCCTCTCTCTCTCCCTCCCTCCCTCTCTCATTCCTTCCCTCCCCCCCTTCTTTTCTCCCTCCCTCCCTTCTTCCCTCTCTCACTCCTTCTCTCCCTCCCTCCATTTTTTTCTCCTCCCTCCCTTCTTCCCTCAATCCCTCCCTCCTTCTCTCCCTCCCCCACCCTCCCTCCCCCTCTCCCTCCATCTCTCTCTCCCTCCACAGAGGACCAGTTGCCCTCTGGGTTCCCCACCATAGACATGGGCCCCCAGCTCAAGGTGGTGGAGCGGACGCGCACGGCCACCATGCTCTGTGCGGCCAGCGGCAACCCCGACCCAGACATTACCTGGTTCAAAGACTTCCTGCCCGTCAACACGACCAGCAACAACGGACGCATCAAACAACTTAGATCAGGTAGGCCCTCCCCTCACCTCACCTCGCCTCGGCTTGGCTAGGCAGCCATCTTGGCCCCTCATGATTTTGATGAAACGAAAAAAAAAAAAAAAAAAGGTGGAGATTATAATGTTGTCCCCTCATGATGATGATGATGATGATGATGATGAAACAAAAAAAAAAACAGGATGGAGAATACGATGAAAAAGAAAAAGAGAAGTTGGAAAAAGACTATGGAGAAGTGATTATGAAATGTGGGATCTGTTCGTTCTGTGGCTGTCCTTTCCTCTCGGTTCCTCGTTTTCTGCCTCTATTCTGCCTCTACTCTGTTTTGAGTTTGTTGCTTTCATTGTCCCCTTGTTTGTCCTCTTTCTGAGTCACCTGGGGCCTTTTTAAAGGGTTGTTTACTTTCTGTGGGTTTTTTTGGGGCTTGGTTTCCATACCTTTCCTCTCCTTCATGTTATACTGTCTCTATGCTCCCCTTACCCTTAATTTACTCTGTGTGTGTGTGTGTGTGTGTGTGTGTGTGTGTGTGTGTGTGTGTGTGTGTGTGTGTGAGGAAATGGTCCCTATGCTCTCAAGCTTTCCTTGTGGCTGTGTCCTGTACTTTCTGTGTGTGTGTGTGTGTGTGTGTGTGTGTGCGCGCGCGTGCCTGTGTATGGGTGTGTGTGTGTGGTCTTTGTGCTCTTCAGCTTTCCTTGTGGCTGTGTTCTGTGTTGTGTGTCTTTGTATCTCTGTAAGTGTGCGTGTTTGTCTGTGTGTGTGTCCGCGCGTGTGTATGTGTGTGTGTATGCGTGTGTGTGTGTGTGTGTGTGTCAGCTGCTTCTGTTGTCCCCTTCCACTTTGCTCACTGCTGTAATTTTCCTTTTCTGGCCATCCCTTCAGATTTGCTTTCCTCCTGATCGAGTCTCTTCTGCTGCCTCATTGCAGCGTTTCAAAGGAGCCGTCACCTTTTTTTTGACATCTTCGATCTTGTCATTTGTCTAAAACGAGGCATTTTCAGCATTGGTCGGGTCCCGAGCTCAGATTCAGTGAAGGAGTTCAAGTATGGGTTTGAATCTTGCCAAGAAAAATAAAGTAAAAAACCTTCATGAAGCAAAGGCATCATCAGATCAGACAGACTGCCTTTTTTAAGTCAAGTAATCGGATCATTGGCTAAATCGCACAATGCGCTTGTGTGTGTGTGTTTTGATTTTTCACCAATTCACTCTTTAATCTAGCACGGCTAACTTTAAGCTTGCTATGCAGTAGTTACGCAACTAACAAGGAGTTAAATGGCAGCCTTTAGTGTTTTTTTTTTCTACTATTTGCTGTTAACCTGGGATGAAGTAGTCTTAGTAGAGACCACTATAAGAGATTCCAGCTATAAAGCATTCCTGGTTTTCCCCCTTTTCCGCTTCTCTTTTGGACGTTCCCTGCGTTCCCGACGTTCCCGCTTTCCGTGTTCTCTAGCCCGCTGCTGCTTTTCTATGCCTGTTCCCCTTTCTAAGCTATTTAATTGTATGTTTAATTTATTTATTTTTAATAATAAATCTTTAAAGTAAACGTAGGCTACATGGAAGAGGATGTGTTGCAGTGCGGTAATCTTCTAGTTTTGGCTTCTCACTTAGTTCCCACTTACAGTACTTACATTTGCTTTTGTAGATGTTAGACAAGCTAAGTTGTGTGCTCTTGATGTGATGCATTTTTAATGGTTAGTGTTGTTGTCACGAGAGCGCAGCTAAATAACTGCTATGTTTTTGTTTGTTTTTGTTTGTTGTTTATTTACCGCCTGTCCTCTTGCTCGCTGTTCCCTCTGACCGTGTTTGATTGACATGTCCTGTGTTACAAAGCTTCTCTGTTTAACCTGCCTCTTCCCTGTTGTCAGCTCTCAACTGTGTGAAATTAACATTGTTTCTCTAATGTCCGAGTGATTTCCTGTGCAGTAGAGTCTATTAAGCATTAACCATGACAAAAAAAAGCAAAAAAAAAGCTGCTCTGTTAAGCTTAAGGAATATACTCATATTTTCTATGCTGTTTTTCTTCTCTCTGTATTTTTAAATCTCCAGAATCCTTTGGTAAGTGCTTAGATCTGAAGCACACTTCACCCCCCACTAATTTCTCATGTCTCCAACTTACTCTGATTAAAATGCATGGCATGCATTTTACTAACTGTTAGCATAGCATAGCTAGCATAGTAGAGGCTCACTTGTAAAAAACACACACACTCATGCACACACACACATAATAAGAGTTGTAGAAACAGATAACGTGACAAGAGCACACAGACACACTGACAAACACACACACACTCACACAAACACTGATCAGGGTTTGGTAAAAGCCACTAGAACACAGATTTAGCTTAGCAAAAGCTAGCCTGACCTTAGCAAACAAAAACACACTTCCTGTACCTGACCTTTCCCCTTGTACGGTGCACTAAATGGGTCACTCAACCACTTGTTCACCCAGCTACCAACCCACTCACCCACTCACTCAATGACCCACTCACTCACTCTCTCACTCTCTCACTCCCTGTAAATGCTTACTGTGTCACTCGCTCAGTCTATTGGTGTCAGTGTGCTAAACTACCCATCCACTGGGTCGCCCCTACACTCTCTCACATATACCAAATAAACAAATAAAGAAAGCAAAGTATTTATCTATATGTATATGTTAAAAACAAAACACATCTTTGGGGCGAGATCAGTTCTCCTGCTTTTCCTGGGTTGGGCCGAAGGGTACAAACCCCCTGCACCCCCCCCCCCCCCCCCCCTTCTCCTCCTGAACCCCCACCCCACCCCACCCCCACCCCCACCCCCTTCCTTCCATGATCAACCACTTCTGCCCTTCCCCTGAAGCAAAAGGTCCTCATATACGCTATGCCAATTCTACAATACCTGCAAAAAAAATCAACAAAAGGAAACAAACATCCATCTGATCAAAATTGTGAGAAAAAAGAAACAAAACCAACATGGCGCTTCCCCCTCCCTGTGTTACACCACTGTACAATTTGCTCTTTGACCTGCCAGTCTGCTTCCTGTGCAAAACGTACCTTTATATACCTGTTCTTTGACAGTAAAGTCAATCAATCTCTTCCACTTCAGTCTCTCTCTCTCTTTCTTTCTCTCTTTCTCTCTGTCTCTCCCCCTGTCTCTCCCTTTCTCGCTCTCTTCCCTGTAGTACCTTTATTTACATACTCTGTTAAATCTAATTTAATTCTTCTTCCAAAGCCCCCAGCCTCTTTCTTCTCGTACTAATGCTTCTTCTTTCTAATCTTATTTGCATTCATATTATCCACCCAGGTGGTACTCCAATAAGAGGTAAGAGTGCTGAACTGATGTTCACAGAATGAAAAAAAAAAAATTCATTCTTGCTGTCTATCCATTTCATCCATCCCCAGCTTGTCTTCCTCCCTTCATCCCTCCATCCCGTCTCCCCTCCTCGCCACACGCCACACACCCCCATGCCCCCCACCCCCCCGTCCCCCCATATCTCATTACCTTCCTCATCATCCCACTCTCCTTTTTTTCTTTTCTTTCCCTCTTTTCTTTGTTTGTGTTCTGTCTATTTGTTCCGTTTTGGTCTCTCCATTCAAAGCCCCCATGCTTCTTATTTTCTCCCCTCCCTTGATCTTTCTGTTTTGTTTTTGTGTTCTGCTTTTGTTATTTTTTTATGGTTTGAGTTTCGGTTTGTTTTCTTTCATTTTAAGTACCCGCTTTCGTGTGATATGCTCACTGCTACACCAGCGAAGCATATCCAATGACGTTTTTTCGTTTCTACTTTTTTTTTTTTTTTCGTCCTCCCCCTACCTACCTACCTACCTCTATTTTTTACCCCCCACTTTTCATTTTTTGTTTTCTTTTTGGCCATAGCGACTACTCATGTGTCCCTCTTTTTGTCCGACTAAAACAACCAAACATTTTTTTCCCCTTAGCTGCTCTTGGTCAGCACTAGAATAAGCGCAGATGTCCCGGAGGAGGTGTGTCAGGGGGGTCAGAAGACACCATGGCCCTCTCTCCTCTCTCCGCCACTTTTTAATCAAATCATTATTTTTTTAATCATTATTTTTATATATTACACTTCCAAAGAAACTTCTTTCTGTCTTTGCCAACTTTTTTTATACTCCTGTCCTCTATTCACTTTCCTCTACCTGTAACCTTCTAAAAAAAAAAAAGCCCAAACAACTACTTTTTTGATAAAGTTTCCTCCGGTGCTTTTTTCTTCTTCTTTCACACCTGTATTTTTCTTCTTGATTTTGTTGGGTTTGAAGGCTACATTTGCTTTTTTGACATTTTTTTGTTATTTTTATTCTTCAGGGTTTCGGGGAAAGTCTATGAATGGAAGGTGTTGGCAGAGTGTACGTTCGAAGGGGCTTGTCGTTTTGTCGTTTTTGACCAATGACAAAGGAGTTTGGAGCGTTGGTTTATGATTAAGTGATTTTTTCCCCCCCTTCGAGTCATGTGACACCCCACTGCTGATCCCATTGGTGGATTTTTATGGGTGTCCCTTCTAGCTAATGGAGCCTAAGGCAGTGGCTGGGTGTATTTCTTGTTGGCTAAGGCCATTTTGAATTTTGACCTCTAATACAATTGCATTTTATTTTTCAGCTAAGGGTTGTCAAAAGGTTGTAAGTTGTACCGACATACGTTTCTTGTTCTTTGGACAGATTTGCATGTCAAATATTTTGTACCAGAGGGTAATATATTGGTCTCAATAATATCAATGCCTCTAAAAAAAAACTGACATTTTTCCCCACATATCCAAGCAGCAATTTTTAATAAACATTTTTTCTAAGCGCTGCAAATTTTTTACCCCCTCTCCCCTTTTATTAACCATTGTTACCCTATCGGTGATTAATTTCGACGATTGAACACGCTAAATTTCATAACCCGAAATTTATTTACTTTTAATTGTCCCCCCTTGTTATGCTGCTTTTGTATATTGTAAACCTTTTTTTGTTTGATCCATGCTTCCCCGAAGCAGTCTCACTCATTTCCATGTTACTAAGTCCAGTGAAATGTTGTATATTGCAGGGCTAGCCCCATCCTTTAAAACTGTTTTAAAAAGTATACAGTACATCTCTAAATAGAAACAAGTACGACCATCTTAATTTCCAAGCAATAGATACAAACCTAACGTTAAAAAAAAAAAAGAAAAATCCTTAAAATTACATCATGTAGTCTCGATGTGATGTAATGTTGGCCTGACATATGGAGGCCTCATAGAAACCCTGCAACATGTATTTGTCCCTCTCTCCATCATTGTGATGTGTAATATGTAATCTGGTGAAGCGATGCGTGGTTTCCCTTACGACGCAGGAAAGTCTATTGCAGTGCTTTTTCCATTCTTTCTACAGGCCTGGATGTGGGTACTGGGTAGACATATTATACGACACAGCATGCGAGGAACAACAGTTTTAAAGGGACACTAGAAAAAAAAAATCAAATGAATTATGTGCAGCTTCTGCGATCTTTAACTAAGTGTAAAGTTACTCACCTACACTACACATTTCCACTTATAGAGCAGATTGTTTTTTTAGATAACAATTGGAAGAAATGATGATATGAGGAGATAATGTTCTCCTTGAGATGCCCCGAAGGCCTGGAGAAGGCGGGGGACAAACAGCACTGCAGTAGAGATTTCAGAGGCCTAATGTGTGCTCACCGCTGGCTCTCCTGAGCACAGTAGAGCCTCAGCAGGACTGCTTATTCACGCCTCGCCGTAAAGATTGTCATCTCGGCGAATTACCCGTAGGAGACAGACCCGCCTCGCCTCCTCCCATAGGCCGAGCCAAAGCCGATAGACGGCTCTCTCTGTAGGAGATGTGTTATAATAATATAAATATCGGTTACACATTTAACGGGTTTCAGACATATCATAGACTGGACGGTCTTCATTCAAGGCCCCCGCCCCATCGTCACGTTAATGAGGATAATACTATAATACTATAGAGGCCTAACAGGGACAAACAGTGCATACGTATAGTAGGGGCAGAAGCATGTCCACTCGTGCTTAGAGGGAGAAGCAGGGTGGGCGCTGGGGTGGGGTGGGGTTTGGGGTGGGGGTTGGGCAGATGCGAGGTTGTCGTTGTCATTTGTTGCTGTTGTTGTTGTTTGCTGTTATTCTGTGTTGCCCGCGGCGACGACCTCTAACCCCAGGCGCTGCCACCGTGCCTTCCTTTCTCGCCCAGGAGCCCTGCAGATTGAACAGAGTGAGGAGTCCGACCAGGGGAAGTACGAGTGTGTCGCCACCAACAACGATGGCACCCGCTACTCCGCCCCGGCAAACTTATACGTCAGAGGTATGATTCGGACTTGAGAGGTGCTGCTCAGCGTCTCCATGGTGCAGACAGAAAACACTTAGTAGTACAGTTGTACAGTAGTACAGTACTGTATGTAACACAAGCAATATGGTTGTAACGAGTCAAGGATAGCTAATAACTTATTCCCCAATCAGCGTCCATGGTGCAAACAGAAAACACTCAAGTAGTACAGTAGTATACTACAGTAACACTAAGTAGTACAGTACAGCATGTAACACAAGTAGTATGGTTGTAACGACTCAAGAATAGCTAATAACTACAGTAATTGCCTAGTTGCAGTAAAAGTAATTAAATGGAGGTAATATGAAATGCACCAGGGAGCAGGACATCTGTTATTTTTTAAGTAAGTCGGTTCAGAAGCTGCTAATGTCTGTAAGTATTTTTTTGTCTGTTGCATTTTGTATGTGTTTTCCTTGCACTGATTTGAACCTGTTTTTTGACAAACCTTTGCATATTTGATTTTGATTGTTGTTTTGACCTGGTTTGGGTTTTCCTGACTCTTCTGCTCGGTGTGTGAACTTTAACCTTTCACCTTTAACCCTTTTTACCTGTAACCTCGAGGCCGCAGGGTGAGGGGGGTTACCCCAAAAAGCTCTGCACCCACTCTTCCTGCTCTCTCCCAGCAGCAGTCTTGACTCTTTCTTTCCACCGATCTTTCGTTCTTCTCTCTTCTTTATTTTTTCTCTTCTTGCCTTCAATCGAGGGTCAATTTGAGTTGGAAAATAAGGGGTGTGCATATTAACCAGATTCGATATTTGAATTATCAAACACATACAAATGCGTACAAACAAACTACTTTGTCTTCCACTGTGGGGCTGGCCGTAGTTAAGTAAATGGAAAAGGTATTTGGCCAGAAAAAGCCTTCAGCTTTGTTATGTAAGTATGTATAGATTACACCACAATAAAGTCCCTGTCGTTACAGAGGGGTGTGGTGGTTCCTATAGTCTTACATGTAAACTTAATGTATATAATCTAGATACACAAAAGTTTTACTACAAATGAGGAGATTTACTCATAAAAAGATCACATTATGATAACATAATAAAAAAAACACATATGAAAGACGCCCATTTATTTTCTAATATTCACCATACTATTTGTAAACTTGGACTAAAAGTCTCTGTCTGCTAATCTTGGGGAAAATTGATATGAGTATGTATACCATCTTCACAAAGTAGTAGCATTATTTACAATGATTATTTGCTTAAGCAACTCTCAGTTTTTCCAGAACATCCCATAATGTCCAACATGTAAATCATGTACATAAAAACTGAACAAAAGCCATAATATTTCATTAGTTCTGCAGCAGAGGGATTATGTGGATATTCAATTATCATTGCACACCCCTTTTATTTTTTTGTTAAAAAGGTTTTTAAAAGAATTTAAGTAGACTTAAAGTATCTGATAGAATCGGTAAACCACTTTAAATTGTACTGTTAAACATTTATTGGTTGAACATTATTTAAAAAGATTTAAACATAGGTTTCCTGCAATCTGAAATATAATTATACGTGATACAGGCATAACTTTGACTAAGGTCATATATTTTTAGTGTCATTTATATAAAATGCTCTTAGTCGAGAAGATTCATTAGCCTTCATCTTTATTAAGTCTTCTTATACCCTAGAAATATTAGCACATTAAGATGAATGTAGTTCTGTGAATTTCTAATGGCTTTTTGGAAGTAATGACATTGTATTAAAACATGAAATATGTTCATCTTGTTACAAAGGAACAAGTGGGACAAGACTAGAGTTTTATTCAGTCCCAGTACTCTTGAAGGCCGATGTACAGTCTTCTCCACTAAATTATCATATTTATGTGTAACATTTGAATGCAGGTGAAAGTAAAATTAATTATTTACTTTAGTACATGTTTATTTATGTATGCAATTTACTGATATTTCACTGATATATTTCCATGATCCTGTCCCAGTTTATCGCAATTCGGTTAATAAACAATTGTAGACTCACCATCCTCTGCTACCAAAAGTTATCAAATAAATGTTATTCTTAAGATAAGTAACAATTGGTTCAAATTATGCAAAACAGCTGCATTAAACACATATAACCTTAAAACTGGGACAGAATTATAATCAAACTGTAAATATTGTTTTTAAAAGTGTTTATATCTAAAATTATATGCTTAAAGTGCTTTAGTAGGCGAGATATTGACCTCATGATTGTTTAGGGAGGTGCAAACATCTTTAATCTGTTTTCCTGACGGTTAACGGGGTTGTTATTCACCCCTCTCCACCTCATGGGAGAAAATGGAAGAAAAGAGATGGTTTTTCTTTTCGTTTTGTTTTTCGTTCTTCTCTCCTGATAATCGGTGTGAGCACCTTGAACATGGCCGTTTTACTCTCTCTGTGTTTCCCCTTTTTTTCTTCTCCTATTTCTCTCATTTCTTTTTGTTCTGCATCAATCCCCACTACATCCCTCAGAGCTGCGAGAAGGTTGGTGTGTTTTTACTCTCTAACAACCTCACGAAATAACCACAGTAACCAGCAAAGCAGACAGACAGACAGACAGACAGATAGACAGTCAGATAGACAGACAGAGAGAAAGCTTAGGCAGGAATGGTGAGAGCCACACTCAAGCTGTTTTCAGACCGACAGAAAACAGACGATGCCAGTTCCCGCACCTAATCTCAAACCGACTGACGTGTTTGCACCACAAATCTGGTTCCCGACAGGCACCAAGTAAAACTTGTTTTTTCTAAGTGAACCATAACAATGTATTTTTTGGTGGCGACACAACACCCTCTGACAATGATGCATTATGAGCTTGCATAATGGTATGAACGCGGGCCATTCACAGGCAAGCACTAATTCCCAGTGTACTGCTGCAGGAACTGGCTCCAACACCGGGCTGGCGGCCTGAAAACGGCTTCAGAGTCTCTCAGAGAGAATACAAATCAAAATGACTGTACAGTCTCTCATGTATGTTTCTTCAACTTCATGTCGGTGTTTATTTCTTGATGTTTTTGGAAGTTTCATTGAGTTTTGTTTCGTTTCATTTCATTTCGTTATGGTCTCTCTCATCACTAGAAAAAAAGGCTGATATGTTTGCAACCCCCCCACTGTGAAGTCGAGAATGTCTTTTATCCCCGCCTGTACTCTCTTTGTTTCCCTGGTACTTTGTTCCGGTTCTGCCTGATTGTCCAAAAAGTGGTGCATGTAATGTGTAATGCCTATGAGAATGTGCTCTCTATATCCCAAGTAGGATAGGATTGCGAGCTTCGGTGGATGGGTTTGCATGGTGATCTGTCTATGCATATTCCCCCAGTACTATCCCCCCACCCCCCCCCTTCCTCGGAGAACCACAAGCTGCCAGTCTTCCTGCTTCATTACTCAAGCAGTCCAACTGAGAGAAATTGGGTCCTTGGTGATCATGACGCTCCACTACCTCAATCAACCAATCAACCAATTAACCAATTAACCAATCAATTAATCAATACTCAATCAATCAGTCAACTTAAATGGAGCACGATAAAGGAATTTCCGCTTCATTATATCTAAGCCCCCCACCTCCCCACCAGGTCTAAATTTCTCGAAGAATCTTCACTCGTAGGGGAGACCGGGGCTAGTTGGCACACTTTTCAGTTCGAGTGTCATATCTTTGTCATACATTGCTTTATAAGTCCCAAACTATGATATCCTCAAAGCTTTGCATCTAAGCTAAAAAGTAGGCACAATCACTGTTGGTTAGTAAGTCATTATTCCCGTCTATATATAATTAAAGCACAGTTGCGCATTTGTGCCAACTTGCCCCAGCTCGGGGCAAGTTGGCACATGAAGGTGGGGTTAGTTTACACACATTTTCCAACTTGCCCCGGCCACATCAGGACAGCACTCTTGACAGAAATCACGTTAGGCTGTTAGCATCTGACACCACAGAATTTCAGATTTAATATCAAATGATAGCTATATCCCCTATCTATCACATACAATATTTATATTTTTCTGTTCCTTACTATTAGCTTTCCAGAGTTAGTTTAGTGGAAGGTGTCAATTTTTAGTTTGGGCATCATACATTCAAAACGTTTCACTGACCTTAAAAGTTAATGTCTTTGACAGCTCTGAATTAGATGGATTAACTCTACTGTAGATGAGGATCGATTTAATGTTGGAATTTTTATGGTGCACCCTTTAGTGGCCTGGAAAATAAGGGTGTGCCAACTTGCCCCTGTGCCAACTAGCCCCGGTCTCCCCTACTTTAGTAGCTAAAGATCCAGGTCAGAATTTAAACATGGATGACCTGTATCTGGTCCCATAGACAGGGGCATTTCTGACTTCTAAAGGAGCTTGGCCTTAATGACAAACAGTAAGGATTTAGCACTTAGCGATGCCAGGCTACGCCAAACAAAGCAAAACAGCTACATGCTGTAGTTTCACTGTTTTCACTAGTTACTGTAACTGTTGACTCAGCAGAAGAGTAACTGAAAACATTATATGGTGGTGACAGTACAGCATTTTTCTTAGTCATGTTCTCCAACTTGGAGCCAGACTGTCCCATCCACTATTGGTAGAAGCTGTTAGTTAGATCTACTGACTCATTGTCTGGCAGTGAATGCACAATTTGAAAGAGTCTCCCACTGTCTCTGTCTCTGTCTGTCTCTTTCTCTCTCTCTCTCTTCCCACTCTCTCTCTCTCCTCTACCCGGCTCCAGCTCCCAAGCTCTTAATGGAAATCTAATGAAAGAATGATGTATTTCCCACGTCATCCAGTAGACTTGACAAATGTAATGATATTTAAATGAATAGGGTAACATAATGTCTTTAGGGAACGTGGTTCAATTGGAAATTAATTAAATATGAGAAGGGAAAAAAAATGTGAGAGAAAAGTCCTACTTAATAATGCAGGGAGTTATCTCTCCCTCTCTCTCTGTCACGATTTCTCTCTCTCGATTGCTCCCACTATCTCTCCCTCTTTCTCTTTCTCTCTCTGTCTCCCTCCCGCTTCGTCTCTCAGCCCCTCCCCTCTCCCTTTCTCTCTCTGAAGAGAACATAGGGTGGAAGAAAGAAAAAACTAGTATCATGTCCAGTAATTAAAGTAAATCTCTGGCTTTTCCTGCCTCAGCCAAGGGCAAGCACAAGCACAAATCTCCCTCTTCAGCGTCGCCCAACAATAGGGACACATGTTTGTGTTGACGCCCGGGTCCTCACTCCATCATGGTAATAGGCAAACACTGCCTGCCTGCCTGTTTAAAAAAAAGAAATGAAAGAAAGAAAAGGGGATAGGCCTGTCGACATGAAATTAGTCAAAGCACATCAGGGCGAGAGGCAAGAACGCACAGAGGCTGTGTAATTTTAATTAAAAGAGATCGCGCCCGGAAAGAGCCTCTCTCTCTCTCTCTCTTTCTCTCCTTCTCTCTCTCTCCCTCTCCCTCAATCTCTCTCTCTCTCTTTCTGTCTCTCTCCCTCTCTCTCTCTCTCTCTCTCTCTCTCTCTCTCTCTCTCTCTCTCTCTCTCTTTCTGCTTGCTTCTCTCTCTCTCTGTCTCTCTCTCTCTCTCTCTCTCTCTCTCTCCCCTCCCTCTCTCTCTCTATGTCCCTCTCCCTCTTTCCCTCCCTCTCTCTCTCTCCCTCTCTCTATCTCTCTCTCTCTCTCTCTCTCTCTCTCTCTCTCTCTCTCTCTCTCTCTGTGAGGAGCACCAGAGGTTAACCTAGCACGTGTTAGGGTGATTAATCTCACTGTGGTTCAGGCAAGGGCAAAGAGCATGAAATAAAAGAGAATGGTACCCCCCCCAGAAATACAACACACAACCCCTCCTGGGCCCCCGTTTCTGACCCGTGACAAGGCTGGACCCGTATCCCAGAACCCAAAGCTCCTGGGATCACCCCCTCACCCCCCCACCACTGAGTAACAAATGCAGGACTGCTGGCAGCCATTCCTCCCTCGTATTTTGTCTCTGTCTTTCTCTCTCTCGCGCTCTCTCTCTATCTCTCTCTCGCTCTCTATCCCCCTGTCTATGTCTCTCTTTTTCTCCATCCCCTTTTTTCTTTGTCTGGATTTCCTATGACTTGTTCCCTCAGCAGAGTTCCTCTCTCTTGGCTAATTAAATGTCCCCTTCCTCTCTCTCTCTCTCTCTGTCGCTCTCTGTCTCTGTCTCTCTTACTCCATCGAAATCCTCCCTCTCTCTTTCATTCTCTCCACCTCTCTCTAACACTTTCTCTATTTCCTCTCAGCCTTTCTCCACCCTCCCTTTTCCAACTCTCTCCTCTCTCACACACACACACACACACACACACACACACACACACACACGCACACACACATGCACACACACTAACACTTAAGCTATGATCTAGCCTTTCATTGCTCTCCCCCTTTTTTTATTGTTACTAAGGCAACGGCCTCTTCCCCTGTTAACCCTAATGAATAAACAAAGCTGGCCAATCAGGTCGCCTCAGGCGCCTTATTTCCACTTCCTGCCCCTGGCTTTGTTTCCTGTGTGCTGTGCTGTGCGCCTGCAGTATGGCTCCCCCATAGTGGTGCCACTCACTGGCTCAGCGTGCCAGCACCACCAGGCCCTTTTATACACAGCCCTGTTTGCTTTCCATGACACAGCACTGCCAACATCACCCAGCTGGCTATGATCTGGCCCCTCTTTCTCTCTCTTTGTCTCTCTCTCCCTCCCTCCCTCTCTCTCTCTCCCCTTCTCTCTCTATCTCTCTCTCTCTCTTTCTTTGTCTATGTCTCTCTCTCTTTCTCCGTCACTCTATCCAATTTCTCTCTCTCTCTCTCTCTCTCTCTCATTCTGCACCTCTCTCTTTCTTTTCCTTGCTCAAGTGTCCCTCCCTCCTCGTCTCTGTTCTTAATACTCTCTCCTCAGTGTGATTGTTTTGTCTTTCCTCCCCCAGTCTCCCCCTCCTCTTCTCTGGCCCTCAAACATGTCTGCCCGCCCACTCGCCTGCCTGCCTGCCTGCCTGACCAAGTCCAGCTGTGTGTCCGTCTTGCATGACAGACAGCCAATCGCATGTCTGCCTGGATCAGATGCTCGATATATATATGTTATCATACGCACATTGTTATTTACTGTATGTGTGTCATTTGAAAACAAAATCATCTTTGTCTTTGTCTGTCTTTTTTTGTTCTGTTTACTGTTTTTTTTTTTATTGAAATTGTTCATATGAATGTCTTTTTTTTTTACATTATACTTGTCGACTTTTAGTAGTTTGGGCGAATCAAAAAAAGTGACTTTATCTTAAATGATTGTGACCACTTTTTTTTCGATCGAGTCAGAGAAGTGACCTCCACCAAGAGTTGCTCTCTCCCTTGTGTTTTTAATTTCTGTCATTGAAATTACCCCACCCACCCCCTCCTTCTGTGATGTCAGATTCATTAGTGATAGAGGGGGGTGCACATTTTTCTTCTTCTGTGTGTGTTTGATGTGACGATACGTCCAAGTGACTGTCCTCACATCAACTGGAAGTCGGCAGCAGCATTTGAAGTTGAGAGTCGCTATAACAACTGCTGACTGACCTCCAGTTCACCTTTTATCGACTGGCCCCCCTATCTGTCACTGGTGCTCTCATCTCTGCATGGTGCAAGTGTTCTTGGAGCTAGTTGCAATGTGGAAACCCCCATAGGAATGGACCGGCTGGTTGTGTGTGTGTGTGTGTGTGTGTGTGTGTGTGTGTGTGTGTGTTTATGTGTACATCATGGAAACATGTCGTTTTTAATCTCCATCAAACCATCGTGGCTAAGTATCATTGAATTGTAAGTTGAATGTTCCCAACAAAAACCCCACTGGTAAACATGATGATGATGTGGCGCTATGACAGTATTATACTGTTATACTGTAACATTCAAAGATTCAAAGTAAAATTATTATTATTTTAAAAAATAGTATCTGAGGCAGTTATTTAAGTAGCTATAAAAGAGAGATGTTTTGCTCTATGCAAACACAGTTATTGTGTCGCTTCTATTTCCCTGACATCATTATTTGAGTGGAGGATGATGGAAGTCAACCTCCCCATTCCCCTGGTATCGCGGTTTGTCTAACAACTGGCTTTTGCTGTGTTCTGCCCCTTTCCCTTCCCATCATGCAGTGCGTCGGGTTCCTCCGCGCTTCTCCATCCCCCCGACGGACAGCGAGATAATGCCGGGCGGCAGCGTGAACATCACCTGCGTTGCCGTGGGGTCGCCCATGCCCTACGTCAAGTGGATGCTGGGCTCGGAAGACCTCACCCCCGAGGACGACATGCCCATCGGGCGAAACGTCCTCGAACTGACCGACGTGGTGCAGTCCGCCAACTACACCTGCGTTGCCATGTCTACGTTGGGCGTCATCGAGGCCATGGCCCAAATCACTGTCAAAGGTACCCATGAGATTTTATTGTTATTGTTATTATTATTATTAGTAGTAGTAGTAGCAGTAGTAGTGGTGGTAGTAGTAGTGGTAGTACTGTAACAGTAGTAACAGTAGTAGTAGTATTAGCAGTAGTAAGTAGTAGTAATATTAGGAATAGTAGTAGTAGCAATAGTAGTACTATTACTAATAGTAGTACTAGTGTTGTTATTGGTATTCCTCTCAGGTAGGAGGATATATGCTGGGATTAAATATCTCTTTAGCTGTTACACCATAATTAATGCATTTCTAAACACTTATTTCTTTCTTTGTTCTGGAGGACTTTTAAAAAACTTTAGTAGTTGAAAACTACAAATATACTACTATGTATACTGGAAGTGGTCTAAAGAAGAGTCAGTATGTCTGAGACTCTTTGTGGATACAGCCTTCAGAGGATTGAGGATGTCGTCGTTGAGTCTTTGTGATGGCAGAGCTGCTCCTGTCTGGATGTTTAGGGAGATTAGTAAGGCACGCTGCTGTGATCACCAGCACGCTGGTGTTTATTCATTCATGAGGGAGATGATGATGATGATATTCAGTCAGAGTCAGAGGGACCTGAGGATTGGGCTGATTGTGTCAATCCGGATGTAATGAACATCACTGGATGGCTTTCACACGCCATTAGGTAGCTGCCGATTGCATCCACCCAAAATAGTTGCAAAAAAACAAAAAAAAAACAGAAAAAAAACAGAAAATAAAAAAAAACCTCTCTCTGAGTGCATGAATCAGATTTTTTTACAGGAGCAGATTGTCCCCCGTAGGAGAGGCCATTTCCGCTCTCTTCAGATGCTCCTGTTCTGCTCAGATCCCCCATCTGCCTGTTCGGCCCGTTACGAGCCTGGAGCCTGGAGGCTGCGCTTGGCAGGCACGGCTAAAGGCTTTTCCTGCTCAGGAACAGAGGCCTCTGCCAAGTGTGGAGGAAGGGGAAAGGGCCGTGTTCGTTCGTTCGTTCATGAGGCAGCTGAAGACTCGAGTGCTACTGCAGAGGCGAGGGGGATGTGGGGGGGTGGGGGGTGAGGAGAGGAGAGCGAGGCACTTTACAGCCGAGGCCGTTACCTGTCAACACATACAGTGTAAATCTCAGCATGCCAGGAGGAATCAAAGTGCTGTTTAGTCTGCGATTCATGCCAGACGTTTTTTTTGTTTTTTTTTCTCTCTCTTTTTCATGTTCTGTATTTGATATTGCTTTCGTAGTTTACAGAGACATCAACATGTTTAGCGTGAAAGGTTAATGCCCCTCTCTGCACTCCACAACTCCTGCCTGTGTGTGTGTGTGTGCAGTCGACAGCTTCCAGAAGGTTCTGTACGTTTCTCTCCCTCCCTCCCACGCTCACTCGCCCGGCTCGGGCTCGTGTTTCCCTGGTCTGGTGAAGACATAACAAAAAGGGACACCAGTCAAAATATGCCCCAGAGCTCCCACAACCAGGCACTGCGAGATGGGCTTTTTGCGAGGCAAACACAACACAACACAACACACTGTCCCCGCTATCTCTCGCACAGCCCATTATTGCTGTTTGTGGAAATGAAAGCCATAAATTGAAGCCCGTGAATAATTGAAAAGAGGCGTTAAAAAACAAGGGAGATGCGGTGTGGTGCGGTGACTATCCTGGATGTGCTGGTTTGCTCTCAGGGAAAATGGCACAAACAGTTAGCGCTTATCCTTTCTTTTTTTCTTTTCTTTTTTTTTTTACTTGCTCATCTTTTTTTTATTCGGTATTTACATTGTAAGCACATAAAGGATGCAGCCATAATGCTCGCTCTGGCTGTGTTAAAAAAAAAAAAAAAAAAAAACAGTGTTACATGCTTCGACCTTGGATGAAAAAATATCTCCCAGGAACAAACAGGCACTACACGGATGTAGGGATGTTAATTGAACTGTCAGCCTGTTAGCTGCACCATGCCCCATGTTTCCTCAGCCTTGTGCTCTTCTCTGTCTTAAGGAGAGAAAGCAATTTTGGCTTTATCAACCAACGTTTGCTATTATGGACCCACAGACGTTTATTTATTTATGCATTTGCATTATGCATTTATTTATTTCTGTGTGTGTGTTTGTGTTTGTATTTCGCTGAAACTGGTTTTGTACCATGTAGTTTGAAATCCATTTGTGACATGAAGCAAATGCATTGTTGCCTATAAATTGCCACCATTACAGATGTCACCGAGCTGTGCGTTTACTGGGAATGCTATCCAAGCTGTTGGGGGTTGGTTTCTCGCCGTGGCAGTTTTGCTAATGCAGCCGTGCCGTGCTAAACTCAGCACAAATGCACCCAGAACAGACACTTCCTTATTCTCCTCCACAGTTTTCCACACGTTTGAGAATATTGTTCACCTACACAACATATGCTCGAGTGCCAGAATACCAAAACATACATATGTTTCAGTTGTGAAATACATTTACAGGGACAACAATCACCTACCCTGTATGTCTGTGCATGTGACAATAAACCATCCTTGTATCCTTATGAATTCGGAATGTTCTTTTTATTGTTTTTTTTATTCTTCAACTAGTGACAACAACTGACAAAATTATAATTCTTTGGTCTTTTTGTTCCATTTTTCTTTCTTTTTCCTTCTTTTTTTCTCCTGTGCATGTGCAGCTCTGCCCAAGCCTCCAGGTGTGCCCCAGGTGAACGAGCGCACGGCCACCAGCATCACCCTGTCGTGGGACTCGGGCAACCCCGAACCCGTGTCCTACTACATCATCCTGCACAAGTCCAAGAGCTCCGACGACCCCTACAAGGAGATCGACGGCGTGGCCACCACGCGCTACAGCGTGGGCGGCCTGAGCCCGTACTCGGACTACGAGTTCCGCGTGGTGGCGGTCAACAACATCGGCCGCGGTCCATCGAGCGACGCCATCGAGGCGAAGACGGCCGAGCAGGCGCCCAGCACGGCCCCGCGGCAGGTCCGCGGCCGAATGCTCAGCGGCACGACGGCCATCATCCACTGGGACGAGCCCGAGGAGGCCAACGGGCAGATCGTGGGCTACCGCGTGTACTACACCAGCGACCCCACGCAGGAGGTCAACCAGTGGGAGAAGCAGATCGTGCGCACCTCCAACTTCCTGACCATCCAGAACCTGACGCCCAACAAGACCTACTACATCAAGGTGCTGGCCTACACGTCCGTGGGCGATGGGCCACTGTCGTCTGACCTGCAGATCATTACCAAGACTGGGGGTGAGCCTAACCGTGTCTTTACCTACTGTAGGTGCATTGTGATTGTATGAGTCTGTGTGTGTAGGGTATGTGTGTGTGTGTGATTAAAGTGTCCCTGTTCTGGGAAACTTACTGAAGGCACATGTATCTCCTTGTTTGTATGTTTGTAGTATGTTTATTCTGTGTCCCTCTACACCTCTGTTGGCTTATTATGTCCTCCTTTTGTAAGTCACTTTGGATAGAAGCATCTGCTAAGTGTAATGTAATGTGTTGGTATAGTTTTTGTATTTGTTTTTAGTTTTTCACTAGTACTGCGAGGGCCCAATAGACTAATTGGCAGAGCTGTGCTGTCAGAAAGCAGGCTAACACCAGCCAAAACTGAAATAAAAACTCAGACTCTACTTTTCTTTTTCCCTCTCTCTGTCTTCTTTGTCTCTGTCTTTCTCTCTTTTTCTATCCCATGTCTCTCTGTCTATCTTTTGTTTATCCCAGCTACTTTCCTCCTTTATTCTTCTTTTCTGTTTTTCCATCTTTTTTTTTTCTTTCTCACCACATCTCTGTTTCTGGTGGGTTTTTTTTTCTTCCCTCCCTTCCCACTCTTCTCATTTCTTCCTTCTGTCCTTCTCTATCACTCTCTTTCTCTCACCCTCACTGAGCTGAGAAAAATAAATGACTCTTTTCATTTTGACCACAGCCGTAAACAATCGTAATCTCCAAGCGAAGCACAGTGCCAAGTTTTCCCCCCGCCTGCGGTATCGCCTTTTGTGTAATGCCTGATTTGATTCACGGCAAACGACCGAGCATGAATTTCAATTCATAATGAAACATTCACAGCCGACCGTGCAGTTCTCAGTTAAACTGTATATCCTTTCAACTCACTTATGTTTTTTTTCCTTTTCTTTTCCTCTTTTCTTCCTTTCTTCTTCTGTCTTCTGTCTCCTTCTTCTTCTTCTGCTTCTTCTCCTTCATATTGCTATTCCAGTTCCATCTCAGCCCACGGACTTCAAGGCGGAGGCCAAGTCAGAGACGAGTGTGCTGTTGTCATGGGTAGCCCCCTCTCAGAATGGCCAAGACAATCAAATCATGGGATATGAGCTTCTCTATAAGAAGAAGGATGACAAGGAAGAGGCATGTCATTGATTTGCTTCTCCACATTTGGGAACAATAAGTCATTGCCCAGCCCGTGAACCCTTCCGCAGAACAGCAGCCTCTTCAAATAATATTTACCGCCCGCTGTTCTCGGCTGCCATATTGTTTTGTTTTGTTTTTTTTTGTTTTTGATTTGCTTAGCCAGCGTCTATACCAAACACAAAAGCAAAATAATACGAGTAACGCATACAAGAAAACAGTACTAAGGAAACAAACAAACTTTTAGTCCATGCAGACGTCCACATCTGTTTGCTTTTGTAAAATTAAAAGCTTACATTAAAGATGTCCTATTAAAGGATGCACAGGGCTGAAAGATCTCAGGCATGGTGCTTGAAATCAGGTGTGGGACATCAGGGTACATTTAACATTTGCTAGACAGTCATAATAACTTTGAAACATTTGGTTATATCAAATGTATAACTATTTCTTGTCAAGTCAAGTTTATTTGTATTGTGCATTTCCTACACAAAGGCAGTTAGTTTAATGTGCTTAGTAAAAATAAAAGCAAGGAATAATATAAAATCTTAAAAGATAAAGTAAGTGTAAAATAAGTATAACGTTATTTAAAGCTTTCTGCCCTGAGTGCAGGTAGCTTTAATCAACTTAAAGGGACAGTAGGGTACATTTAACATTTGCTAGACAGTCATAATAACTTTAAAACATTTGGTAATTTCAGACATAGAGTCATTTCTTGCTTTCTGGCATTAAGTGCAGGTAGCTTTAATCAACTTATAGGTCTTGCATCTGAGATCCTGTTGTTTTTCTCTCTCTATCTCTCTCTCTCTCTCTCCCTCTCTCTCTCTCTTTCTCTCCCTCCCTCTCTCTCCCTTTCTCTCTCCCTCTCTCTCTCTCTTCCTCTCTCTCTCTCTCTCTCTCTCTCTCTCTCTCTCTCTCTCGGTTGCTTTCTCTCTCTCTCTATCTCTCTCTTTCTCTCTCTCTCTCTCTCTCTCTCTCTCTCTCTCTCTCTCTCTCTCTATCTATCTCTCTCTCTCTCTCTCCCTCTCTCTATCCCTCTGTCTCTCTCTTCCCTCCAGAAGAAGGTGAGCTTTGAGCCCACCACCACCTACCTGCTGAAGGACCTGAAGCCGTTCAGCACGTACACCTTTCAGCTGGCGGCGCGCAGCAAGCACGGCGTGGGAGCCTACACCAACGAGATCTCCGCCGAGACGCCCCAGACACGTAGGTCCCCTTCCGCCGCCCTGGCCCAGGCCCACTCGCAGTCGCCGACCCAAACCGGATGAGCATGATAAAATTAAAAAATTAAAAATTAAAAATTCAACACCGACCAAAACAAAACAAAGAAAAACTAAACGAAACAAAACTAATTTAAAAGATTGTTTTTTTAAGTGAAGGTTCCATGTTTGAAAACACTCGAGTGCCTTAAGCTAGCCGTAGCTATGGAGATAGAATGATGAGTGTGAAGAAGAAGAACTCAGGCAGGCTGGGCGGGTGGGTGTTTTCGAAAATGGAATCGCTTTGAAGCATCTTGGGTCAAACCCAAGCTTTTGAAGGTCGAGCAGCTCGCTCGCGCACCACGTTCACTCCGAGTGAGCGGTGTGTGTGCGTGTGTGTGTGTGTGTGTGTGTGTGTGTGTGTGTGGATGCCGCCCGTGGCCCATGGCTAGGACAGTCAATCGACAAGGTCACCTTATTTACTACCGCGGCCCAGTCTACGGAACCCTGCCTCTGATGAGCTAGATCTTTGACACGGGCCAATAACAAAGCACTGAATTATTCATTTGGGCTCCCACAATGATCCGACACTTCTCCATTTGATTAGAAAAAGGGCAAAAGCAGACCATCTCTCATACATATACGCGTGCACACACACACACACACACACACACACACATACACACACACACACACACACACACACATACAAACACACACACACACACACACACACACACACACGCACACACACACACACACACACACTAACACACACATATGCACTCACATACTCACACACAAAGCCTTGTCTTTTGACATCCAGTGTCAGCCACAATACCCTGCTGGCATATTGCAATTGGGCTTTCTGCATCTATTCCCAGTGACTACCATAATGGAGTGGAATATTGTAATAGTTCTGTAATGAACAGGGGGCTCTCTTTCTTTCTTCTCCGTGGTCTCTGGGGATCAAAAGGAAAACCATGTTTGAATAGCTGTGGCAAGCTCAAATGCAACTGCTCTAACTGTAAACAAAAAACTATTTCACAAAGATGACCTCAGATTTATACCGAGCGCATTCAGATATGGCAATTAGCCTCCATACGGCCATTAAAACGGCATATTTAAGTAAACAAACAAAAGAAAAACAAACAAAAACAATACTAATGCTGATTTTGTTTATGAACATCTTATTAGACCCAGTCAGTAGTGTGTGCAGGGGGTGCCCATCACAAGCATACCAACAAACTTATCCCTAATTGGACAGTTTAAATATAAATCTGGGGTCATCTGTGAGGCAGTGTGGATAGCCCCAGGGGTAAGTATCAGCAGTAGCTCCCTCAGGCAAAGTTTGCGGACGGCGGTAGGTAAAAAAGTCCATGCAATATGCTAACAGTATGAACCAGTAGTGAAACTGAATGTGGCACAGGCCAGTGCCGGTGTGATAGCATTTTGCATGACGTACAGTAGCGTTTCTATAAGAGTGTTACACCTCAGTCACGATTCCTTGGAGCCCGTCTCTGTCCTGATATCAGGCTTTTACCACAAACCAACAGCCCTCGGAAAGGTTGGTGAGCAATTCAACACTTTCAACTCTGATCGAGCTGATAACATCAACCTTTATGATTTTGGATTGATGGTAACTGCTTGGTAAAAATACTTTTAAGAAATGTATACATTTCATATATATTTACTTGTTTTGGGTGATTATAAGGATCTCTGTCTTTCTATCTTTATCTTTTTCCTGGTTGTATATGTATACGGTATACTTCATGTGGTTTTATATTGAATTGTGTGACTTTAGACCATTGCAGGGTATATAATCAATTACAGTACTGCAGATTTAACATAGTATATAAAGAGTATAGTATAAATGTAGAGAAATGTTAAGCAATGAAGGTAGGTTTCATATTGTGAAGGTTTCATCCCATCCATACATTTTCAACCTGTGAGTTTCTTCTGTTGTTCTCCATTGAAACTCCAAAGTATCGGTCTTTGACATTACTCTCCATCACAATATGTGAAACCTTGTTTTTGTCAAACACCCATTTTGCTTAAGACATGAGTTTGGTCCATGTGTTTCGTCTTCATTTTATTATCCATTTATGTTCCCTTTGTCCTTTTTTTCTTTTGTGTTTGTTTGTTCCACCCACCACCATCCTTACCACAACAAACAACAACAACCAAAAAAACAACTGCCACTTCAACCCCCCCTCTGAATCCCACCCTGAAAAAACAAAAAAAAATCAATCAAATCAAATACTTAACACCAAACCAACTCGAAAACGACACACACCCAACCCAATCAAAATGGCCGCCTCTTGCTGGACTCCACCCCCCAAACAAAAAAAAATCGTCCAATCAGAACCCTCAGCTCCTCCTCAGGACGTGAAGTGCTCTAGCCAGAGTTCCACCAACATTCTGGTAAGTTGGCGGGCCCCGCCCATGGAGCTGCAGAACGGAATCATAACCAAGTACAGCATCCAGTACGCAGCCACCGAGGGGGAGGACTTGGCCACGCGACAGGTCTCGGACATTCCCCCGGAAACCACCCAGTACCTCTTGGAGGACTTGGAAAAATGGACAGAGTACCGCGTGGCGGTCACGGCCCACACGGACGTAGGACCGGGCCCCGAGAGCTTGCCCCAGCTCATCCGCACGGAGGAGGATGGTATGTGCCACTCCGTTCGCTCGCCTGCTTGCCCCCCCTCTCTGCCAAGCTGTGCCCCCCCCCCCACTTCTCTCTCTCCAAAAACACCCCCGTTTCCACATACAGCTAACAGCACTTATTAACTTCCTCTTCCTGCCCGACTTGGTTAAAGCTGGTCCAAGACATCCCTCAAGAAGGTCCCCCTGTTTTTCTTTTTAACATACAATCCCTTATTGTTAGAGCTACATTATTTTTTTATAATCTTTTATAGTTCTACTAATAATACTAACCTAGCACCCAGCCCGGCATTTATCGATAGTATGTATTTTTTTATCGTTAAAACCATTTTTGACACCATTTTTACCAGTGCTATCTTTGAAGAAGTCAGTTTCAACACATGGTATGGCATTTATCCCCAACCAATATCTGGCTCAGGCCTTTAACTCTTCCAACTATCCCAACTGTCATTTTTTCAAAATGTTTTGAACTCAGATTTTTGTTTTTTTCTGAAGGAAAAAAAAAAAAAAAGAATATTTTTCTCTGAACGTTGCCGAGTTATGTGACAGTGGGAAACATACTCTATGGAAGGAATGGCCCATGATAACATTTTTTGTTTTTCTTTTTATCAATTTTTTTGTTTCACTTTTTCTCCAAATGTCTCATAGCCAAATTCTTCGATGGTGCTTCAAAAAAATGTTTGAAGCACCTCAATGTTGGCTCCTTTTTGTCTATTTTAATAATTACATTTTTATTCCATGTTTTGAATCCACTATTACCATTTTTAATGTCTTTCAAAAGCAAAAAAAAACAAAACAAAAAAAGAGTCAGTGGTAAGACTTTTTTGGGGTTGCTAACATTTTTTCCTTGCCATTGTTGAAATATCAATGTCATACAGTGCTTGTTACCGCATACTACCCTTTTGTAGGTATTTTTTTGCTTTTCTTTTTTTTCCCTGCAGCCTTTTGCTCTTTGGAAGGGGGTGGGGAAGTTGGGCACCAGTGAAAGAGGTGGGGGGGCGGGGACGTGGGTGTGTACTAGGTAGAGGGCGCGTACTCTGTAATCCTGACCTGTTTCTTTCTATCCCCCCTTGCCCTCCGCTCCCACCCCACCCACCCCCTTCCCCACCCCTCCATGGCTCCACCAGTTCCCAGTGGTCCCCCTCGCAAAGTCGAGGTGGAGCCCGTCAACTCCACGTCAGTAAAAGTGATGTGGCGTTCGCCGGTGCCAAACAGGCAGCACGGGCAGATCCGCGGGTACCAGGTGCACTATGTCAGGATGCTAAATGGGGAAGCCACGGGCCAGCCAATTATCAAGGACATCCTGATCGACGACGCCCAGGTAGGTGCTCTTCCGTCTGTGTGTGTGTCTGCTGCTGATGCTGCTCAGCTTTCCTGTCTGTCTTTCTTTCTTTCTCTCTATATTTCTATCTCTCTCTGCCTCCATCTTTGTTTCTTGTTTTTTTTTCTGAGTGTTTTTTTTTTTTTCGTGTTCCTGTGTTTATATATCTGCATAATAGTAGTCTTTTGCTAATCTTTACCACGAGAACAAAATGTTACTTCTTTGAGCAATGAGGAAGAGGAAAAAAGAAAGAGACAAAAAAGAAAATTGAAAGTGGTGAAGGCAGGCAGTGGGGGGAGAAATGACATGAATCAGTGTTTGCTTTGCACGCAGTGAACGGTGAAAGACAGGGCTTTCTGTCTATTTCTCCGGGCTGGGATAGGATGGGGATGGGATTTGATGGGGTTGGAAGGGATGAGGTGGTGTGGGGTGTGGGGTGGGGTGGGGAAGGAACAGGAAATGAGAAAAAAAGAGGCGTTGGGCGAATAACGAGCGGGTAGGATGGCGGGCGGCGGGTAGCACGAGCGGGAGCAGGCGAGCAGGCGTGCGGCTCTGATATGAATGCCGGCGGACGTTCTCATTACCTGCGGCTGTCACCTGCGCCGCCACGTCTACATGATGTAAATGCAGAAAAATGGAAAACGTGATGGGATCTGCTCGTGTTACTGAGCACGGTTTGATTGCGTTTTGTAATGGATGAGACAAACGAGGCTGGATAGACAGACATGCTCCCGTACACATCATCCTGATTGCGGCTCTCCGGTGGGCCCGCACAGGCCTGCTAGTTGCTAGTCTTTTTCCTGCATGGCGATGCTCAGGGTGTAATGGGAGGGACTTCTATGTCAATAGTAGTAGGGCACACGCAAAAGGAAATGCTGTTTTCTGTCACTGTTGTTCATTTGTAAATATGTCACCTAACATTTCTCTGTAAAACAGTGGAATTAGATATTTTATGAGTATTATGTTGAAATAAAGTACACTATGAAACATGATGCATGAAGAGTGAAAAAAAAAAGAATAAATAACTTTTATGTAATACTATTTGTTGAAATATAGTTAATTATGATATATGGTTAAAATTAAAGTTAGGATTTGGGTTTGATTAATGCAATGCCTCTGGATTATCCAAGTAATGAGTTATGAAACCTTTACACATTTATTCTTAAATTTTAACCATCCTCAGTAGCAAACACTATTTAATTATGCATGTCTCTGTGTCTATGTGATATTATGTTAATCTTACTTTCTATGTGTGTTTTTGTTCTGCAAGTGACGTAAGCTAATGTATGTTTGTTTTAAATCTTCCCCATTCTGCTCAACCTCTCCAATCATGGTCAGTGGGAATATGATGATAACACAGAACATGTGAGTACCTGTGTGCTTTACTGTGATATTTACACACACACACACACACACACACACACACACACACACACACACAAACTCCAAAATGCATAAATACTTTAATCTACTCACTGAAACAAACATACTGAAATCTCACAACTCTCTCGTTCTTCTTAAGAACATGCTCACGGCACTCTAATGTAGACACCTTCATATAAAGTCTTCCCCTTCTGCCTCTAAGTGCAATACAGTCCTCCAGTCCTCACAAGAGCAAACTAGCTCAGCTCAACAAGCTAACTTACTTAGCTATCGCCATGGCAAACACATTAAAGTGGCTCTTGTAGTCCTTTAGCATGATGAGGTAATTAGCAGTAAGATTAGTGAACATCAGTTCCCTAGTATGAGGAGGAGATATATATATATAAACCCCAGCTAAGCAGTTTAGGATGCAGGTGTTGGAGGCTTGATATTGGCACTGCTGAGGCTGTTGGCGAGTAGTGAGTAGCGAGCCCACTCTGGAAATTGGTTGTGGAGAGTCTTCAGTGAGTTGTTTGTGTGAAGTGAAAGTAGCAACACTTTGGATGTTGGATGTTTGAGGTGAATGTTTAACCCTTCCTGTGAAGGAATCCATCAATCACCAGACACACTCTGTTGCATGCATGCACACACACACACACACACACATGGACACATAGACCACACACTCACTCACACACATGCACAAACACACACACACACACACACGTGCACACACACATGCACACATGGACCGACCACTCACTCTCTCTCTCTCTCTCTCTCTCTCTCTCTCTCACACACACACACACACACACACACACACACACACACACACACACACACACACACACACCTTCATTGTAAGCCCCTCCTGACCGTGCTTGTGATCCACAGGAGATGGTCCTGACTGACCTGCTGGCTGAGACCACATACTCGGTCACCGTGGCCGCCTACACCACTAAAGGCGATGGGGCACGCAGCAAGCCCAAACTGGTCACCACCATGGGAGCAGGTGAGACACACACCATGTTTGTTTGTTTGTTTTCTTTTCTTTTTTCTTTCTCTATTTCCTTCATTCATTGTACATGTATAGAGACAATATTTTCTTTCCTTCTTTCTTTCTTTCTTACTTTCTTTGTCTCTTGCTCTTTCCATCCCACTATTTCCATCTTTTTCCTCCTACCCCCTCTGATCTATTATGTTTGTAAATCTATCATTGTGCATTCGTTCTTCTTTAGCAGTTCTATATCCATTTTGTCTTTCAATCAAAGACTGCATTGCATGGAAAAAAGTATATTTTTCCCAGTGTCTCCTGCTCATTGGTCCAGTAAAGCACCAGTCAGAAACTGGTTTTCCCATGGTGCAGTGCGGCATGCTGTGCGCGTTAAGGCGAGGCCGGATTGGGGATGGCCACGGCCCGCTATAATAGGCCTCTAAATTGGCCACAGAGGACACAGACATGACCCCTCACACTGGCACATCTTCACTACTCACTGCTCCCCCCGGACCTGCAATTAGTATGTCCAGCTGAGCATTGTTCCTGCAGCACACACTTACACACACACACACACATACACGCACACACAGTCATACACACACATACGCACACACACACACACACACACACGCACACACACCCCTACATACATACGCACTCACTCACACACACACACACACACACACACACACACACACACACACACACACCTTCTCGGGCAATATTAGACAGCTGCTTTAATCGTTTTCTCAATTATGACAGCAGTTCCACTCAGAGAGCACAAAGCCATGGACGGCCTCCCTGAGACAGGGGATGGCTAATGGAGGTTAGTGTCTGAGCGGAGAGGAGCGGAGAGGAGCAGAGTGGAGCGGGCTAAAAAAGAATACGTGGAGGAACAATGCCTAATTGGACATGCTGGGCTTTGATTGCCCCCTCTAATGCCTGGCAGAAAGCTAACCGTTTGGGCCGAAGCGAAGCGAATCGTTTTTGTTTTTTTTTTTCTTTAGTTTCTTTTTTGTGAAAGCACTCAAGAATAGAAGAGAAATGAGACTTGAATGGTGCCATGTTTAATGACCTTGACGCCATGTTTAATGACCTTGACTTGACGGCCCGTGATGGCATCTTGAGTGTGTGTTCCACCAAAAGCATCATAGTGTTACCATCCCGGTAATTACAGTAGCAGAATAAGTTATGGATCTCTGTGCTTTGACCCTGGATAATGTGCACAAGTGGTTACAAACAGATGGGTTTTGCTTGTCAGCAGACATGGCAAAATTCAAGAACTTCTTTTTATTCAAGCTGTTTTTTTTATATTTTTTCCATTATTTTGTAAAGTATTTATTGTATATTGTTTTTTATGTATGTATGTATGTATAAGCTAGGTTATATAATGCATGTATATGTATAGTATTAACTCATGCTTTAATGTACGTATTTATAACATTATTGGTCTTATCACTCACCGCCCTCAGTCCCTGTTAGTTTATTTATTATGAATGTACTTCTGTACTTATTTTAGTGTATACCAATCTCCCCCAATCCAATTGCATTTGTAATATATATTTTGCGAATGTATTTAGGTACTCATAATTGATCATAACTCCTCCCTTCTTTCCCAGTCCCAGAGCGCCCCCGCCTGATTAGATTACATTGGATTTAACAAGTCACAAGCACAAGGTTTTAATGTATGTACATGTAAATGTACATGTTTTTAATGTATGCATGTGTTTTGTGTGTTTTACACCCTCCTCTCCCCCACCCCACCCCCCCTGCAGTCCCCGAGCGCCCCCGCCTGATGGTGAGCGCCACCAACATGGGCACGGCCCTGCTACAATGGCACCCCCCCCCAAACGCCCACGGCACCCTCCTGGGCTACCGCCTGCGCTTCGGCCGTAAGGACGTGGAGCCGCTGACCGTCATCGAGTTCCCCGAGCGCGAGAACCACTACACCACCAAGGAGATCCACAAGGGGGCGTCCTACGTCTTCCGCCTGTCCGCCCGCAACAAGGTGGGCTTCGGCGAGGAGACGGTCAAGGAGATCGCCACGGCCGAGGACGTGCCCAGCGGCTACCCGCAGGCCATCGAGGCCGAGGCCGCCACCGCCACCACCATCCAGGTGAGCTGGCAGCCCGTGCTGCTGGCCGAGCGCAACGGCGCCATCGTCAGGTACGCGCTCCAGTACAAGGACATCAACAGCCCCCAGAGCCCCTCCGAGCTGCTCATCACGGCCCCCCAGGCGGCCGCCACCCTGGACGGCCTGCGCGCCGACACCACCTACGATATCAAAATGTGTGCCTTCACCAGCAAGGGCCCTGGCCCCTATAGCCCCAGTGTACAGTTCAGAACGCAGCCCGTGGATCAAGGTAGGAAGCCCCCCCCACCCCGACCGTACCCCCCGTACCACCACCGCACCCTCGCACCCCCCTCAAAACTCTCGTGCCTCACGCACTCCTCGTCTCGTAGCCCTCGTAGCTCCTGAAGCTCTACTACTACTTCCTCCTTCCGCTTACCCCCACTTCCTCTCTCCACCCGCACCCCACATGCCTTCTTCACCAGAGCGGAACCAAACAAAAAAAGAAAAGAAAAAACAAGGAAAGAAAAACGCCCACTTGCACACACTCCTCTTTCCAAATTCCCAAAAAGAAAAACTGATGATCTAAACATCTTACTCCTCTCTTTCTTTCTTTCTCTCTTTGTTGATCTCTTTCTTTCTTTCTTTCCTCGTCTCCTCTTTCTTCCACCTCCACAATGGCATGTCTTTCTTCAGCTGTGTCTGTGATTCATTTCAATCAACAACAGCTCATATTTGAGAAGGGCTACCTAGAGATGTGGTTCAGGATGGCTTTACAACAGCTGTTATGAAATGTCTTTCTTTTTCCTTGTTTGCTTGTTTGTTCGTTTGTTTGTTTGTTTGTTTGGTTTTCATTCTTGGTGCATTCCAAGCAAATCTGAAGGATGAAACACAAGTAAAAAATGTTGTCTCGGTAAGGGTACAACTCTCACGTCCAGTCAGTGGGATTCTAAACACCAGAAAGCGGCGGGGCTTTTCAAGGTAAGGATGTTTTGTAGGAGGTAGTAGTCACTTTGAGTTGCCAACACCTGGACGAGAGGAGACGAGAGGAGAAGGAGAGAAGTGGCACAGGTAAGGTTTGGGTTGAGCCACCAACCACACACCCAACCACCCACCCACACACCTACACATCCATACATCCAGCCACCTGAGCAATCAACTGACCGACCGACTGCCTGACCGATCGGCCAGATGTGGGGTCGAGCCGCCGTGCAGTGCTGCAGTGCTTTGAGAGGGTTTATTGTGTTTTCCCGCTTGTCCGACCCGAGCCGACACCCTTGCACCCCTGTGTCTAAATCATCCGCACCCCCTTTCTTTTAGCAGTGTTTGCAAAAAATTTCCATGTGAAAGCTGCCACGAAGACCTCCGTTCTGCTGACCTGGGAGATTCCTGACAACTACAACCCAGCGCAGCCGTTCACGGTGAGTGGGAAAGAGGGGCACTCTGGGAAGAGGGGCACTCTGGGAATTGGAGTGTTTCATGTGTACTGTGGTTAGCGTTAGCATTGTGTCGAGGCTTAGCCAAAGACGTAGTAAGAAGAATTTTAATGGAAACTTGGAAGAAAAAAAAAAGTTTTGCTATTAACAGAAAGGTCAGGGTGTTTTATAGATGTGCCCTTTCAATATAATTAGTGTTTAGATGGCTCCCACAACATGTAAAAGCACCATTTTGGCACATGACATGATTGTTTTTGCCATGTTATTTATTGTAAATCACCAAACATGTTGAAGTTTAAATTATGATTTGGCATATATCTAATAGTGCAAGTTGATGTCATTGATTAAGTGATAATTATTTTAAATTTTTAAATGTTATTAGGGCCCAAACTTTATAAATATATCCTTGCTGAAACACTAATAATACACCCTCTGCTGTTGTTGTCTTACCCCTATTAAATTATAATTAATCTGTATTTTAGCTTTGACAACGCTCTATTACTCATTTAGCATAATTCCACTATGGTTGCTTGCCATTATGGATACAGTTTTACATGGTTTCGTGGATGTAAACACGCAGAAGGACAAATTGCTGAGAATGTAACCAAATGGAAAACTCATCAGGCTTCAAATATCATTTGTCACATACTGAGCACTGGGGTAAAAAAGATCCACGTATTATTATTATTTTTATTTATTATTTATTTTCTAATCTCAGTGTATTCCCCCCAGTCGTGTGGATAGGCAGGGCCCCATTAGCGATCCCGCGAGCCTAAAAGCCTTAGTGAGCACCAGCAGCAATTAAAGGGGGTTTGGAAGGGGAGTTTAGCAGATGCATTTAGCCCCAATGCTCCAGGGACGCTTCTAGTGAATGCAAACCCATCTAGAGAATGCAAACCCAGGCTAACGGTTAATTAGCCAACACTCTGCCACCACACTGCCACAAGCCTTGCTGCAAACTATTGTAGAAAATAAATAACTAGCTAATATTTTTTTTGTCATTCTAATTTAACCTTTTTGTTTAGCCTGGAAAGGTCCCATTGAGACTAAGCCTCTCTTCTGGCAGAGAGTGCTGGTTAAAATGACAACAATAGTTTCAGACAGTAGACAGTTATTGACATAAATGACAATTATTGACATAAACATTCTACAGGAAATAGCATGCTTTGATTGGTTGATTGATTTACTGATTGATTGATTGAACATAAAATGATGGACACCTCAGCTTCTTTGTCAATATCCTGGATATTTGTCCACCACTGTCTCGCTGTGGATGACTGTGACTCTTAGAGGTCTCTGTACCGCCAGTGGATCGACTCACTGTGCATGAAAAAATCGTAACTACAGCATTACAACATTACTACAACACTACCAAGAGGCTTTAGTAACATTACATTGGTATTACATTACATTACATTGCATTTGGCAGACGATTTTACACATTATAACTTAGTCTTTGCCATTCTGGTAACAACAAACTTACAATAGGGAGTATCTCTTAAGGAACTACTTAACATCCACATCACGGCCATCCTTCCCATCATGCCCCCCTCCCACAGATCCTGTATGACAACGGCCAGAGCGTGGAGGTGGACGGGCGTCTGACCCAGAAGCTGATCACCAACCTGCAGCCGGAGACGCAGTACTCCTTCCTGCTGACCAACCGCGGCAACAGCGCTGGGGGCCTCCAGCACCGCGTCACCGCCATGACCGCCCCCGACATCCTGCGCACCAAACCCACGCTGGTGGGCAAGACCAACTCCGACGGCATGGTCACCGTGCAGCTGCCCGCAGTGGTCACCAATGAGAAAGTCAAGTGAGTGTCACACGCACACACGCGCAGACGCACACACAGATGCACACACACACAGACACACACATATACACATTGACACAAACACACACAACCCTGATCTGAGTTAATGAGAGGGTTAAATAAGTGTGCCCCCCCACTTCCCACGCCACCCACACACAGACACACAAACACACGAAGACACCCACAAACCAAAGTTTGAATTACTGCATCCAGTTTGCCACCTCAAGTCAAAATTCTAATTCAAGGGACAATCTGACTTCATTTTTCAATTTTGGTCAGTGGTAACACACACACACACATACACATACATATCCTATTCACTCAGAGACGGCACACAGAGAAATCAACTCAATAAAATGTGTGTGTCTGGGAGACAAGGCTTGAGGGGCCTGGAATTGGCTTTTGCTATTGGGATGATTAAATGTGTGCGTTACTTGCTTGGGAAGAGAGTGTTTGAAGTGTCTCTGGTGTGTTATTTTAATAGAGTCATCTCTGAGTGGCTGGCCATGGTCAGGCCTACTGTAATCCGATCCAGGTTTCAGAAGATAAAATATTATTTTTGAAATGGCTCCCTGGTGTCTGCAGTGGAGCTCTGTGATGCTAGAAATCAGCCTCTGGGAATGTGTCTGTGTGTGTGTGTGTCTGTGGTAGGGCATATGTGTGTGTATGTACTGTATGTCTGTTTGTATGCCTGCGTGGGTGTTTGTACAAGTGCAAATATGTGTGTTTTTATATGTGTGTGTGCCCATGAGTGTGTTTTAAATGGTGTGTTGTTGAGAAAGAGCGTGTGTGTGTGTGTGTGTGTGTGTGTGTGTATGTGTGTGTTCTTGCGAAAGAGCGCGTGTGTGTAAGCACGCCTGTCTGTCAGCATGTTTGCGAGCGCTGGAACAAGCTCTAATCTTGACTTGACGGCATCAAAGACGGGGGGAGTTTCTCACCACAGAAATGCATCCAGATCCTGGAAGCCCTCAGCTCGGCGCGTTTAGTTTTTACAGCACAGCCCCGCGCGACACACACACACACACACACACACACACACACACACACACACACACACACACACACACACACACACGCCACATGAAAGAAGCCCTCTTTTCAGACACTCCACAGAGGCTCCGGGATGATGGGATGGGTTGACATGGGCTTACACACACACACACACACACACACACACACACACACACACACACACACACACACACACACATATCCTAGGCCCCTGATGCGTGTCAGTACATATACAGCTACTCACAGACACACACACATACAAACACATACACACACACACACAAACGGACACACACACACATACACACACACATCCCAGGCCCCCGATGTGTCTCAGTGCATATACTCACACACTCACTCAGTGATTCTGCTGCTGAAGTCCACTCTGATGACCAGGGCACTCCAGCTAGCTTGTGGATGTGGGAGGGGATTGGGGGATTGGGGCACTGGAACCAGACAGCTTCCCTGCCTGGCGACAGACAAACAGACAGACAGACAGTCACCAATTGCTCTCTACTTAGTAGTTTTTTTAATTATATATTTATTTTATTTATAATTCTTTTTACTGGAGTGTTTTTGGTGGGATGGCCACTTCAGAGGGAGAATATAAAATCCCTTCAAATCTCCCCCACATCAACTCTTTCATCCCAGTCCAAACTAATGAATGTACCCCATACCCCCATTCCCACAAGTGTGTGTCTCACACACGCACATTAACACACACACACACACACACACACACACACACACACACACAGTCACACACACACACACACACA
>CM059284.1:6614969-6624969 GCA_030347295.1 Setipinna tenuifilis | reverse complement strand
CAGGTGTATAAGTGTGACATATTTCACCTGTCAGGGTGCCGTTTTTAGTGGTGATGAGAGCCTGTCTGCAGCCAAAGAGCGGCCAAAGCCAAGGGGTCAGTGCAGAGGTCGAGGGATAGCAGATAAAAGACATGACGAGACCAGTTTAGAGCAACTGCTTATAGAAGCGGACAAGAGACCTAGAAAGCACTCTAAATGAGAGTGCAACAACTGTGAATCTGGCAGGCTCAAACACCTTAATCAGACAACTACCTCCTATTTCAACTAGTGACATATTCTAGCCAAACTATTGGAGAAAGAAGACATTTGGCAAAAACAAAATTGTTGTCAAGTATCTCTTTGTGTGGGATCCAGCCTGCACACCTAATCAGAGAGAGAGTGGGGGGGTGGGTTAATAGAGAGAAAGAGAAAAACAAATAGAGAGAGATAAAGGCAGAGGGAGAGAGAGGAATAGACAGAGAGATAGAGTGCAAGAGGAAGAGAGAGAGACTGGCTAATTCCTTTGCAATCCATTAGGTGTCTGGCTGGTCTGATAGACATTGGCCAGGACCAGAGGAGAGGAGAGGAGAGGAGATGGGAGGAGAGGGGAGGAGAGGAGAGGAGAGGAGAAGAGGAGAGGAGAGGAGGGTAGGGGGAGAGACGAGAGGAGAGGAGAGAGGAGGAGAGGACATGAGAGGGGAGGAGAGGTGATGAGGGGGGAGGAGGAGAGGAGAGGTGAGGACAGGACAGGGGAGGGGGAGAGGAGAGGAGAGTGGGTAATGGTGCCTCCATAGCAACTGGAGCATCATTGTGATTGTCAGTAGTGGGCTTAGAGCTTAATAGACTAAATGACTGAGATGTGTCTGCTGGAAGCGGGTAGTGCCAGGTAAAATGGAAATAAAAGCTTTGAGTCTACTTCGCTATTTTTTTTAGACTCTCTCTTTTTCAGCCACTCTCTGTTTTTTTCACTCTGCCTATTTCTCTTTCTTTCTTTCTCTGTCTCTGTCTCTCTCTCTCTTTCTCTCTCTGTCATTTTCTCTCTCTCTCTCTCTGTCTTTGTTTGTCTTTGTCTGTGTCGAAGCAATGATAGCTGTGAGGAGTGGGGAATTTTCTGCCTTTTGAAGGCAGAAAAGGAGTAATTGCGATTAAAATGTCCTTTAAAGTTAAAGCTTTTCCTTTTTTACTGTTTTCTTTTTCTCTCTTTTTCTGTGAAAGAAACATTTATTTAAAAGAAAAAGAAATGTTTTGAATAGCAAATGCAAAAAGGAGATCTGGAGGGAAGTTTTTTCTCATGCCAGAGAGTTTTTCTCACGCCTGCCCATCCACCCGCACGCATGCACGCACGCACACATGCACGAACACACACACACACACACACACACACACACACCTGTTACAGCATGAAAGCACTCGGCAGCCGAGACAGAAATGGCAAGCTGGTGTAATCACACGTTTTGCTGTGTATGTGTGTGTGTGTGTGTGTGTGTGTGTGTGTGTGTGGATGCGCTGTTGGACTGCCAGTCAAACACTTGCAGCACAGCGGCCTTCCAACTGCCACGATAATTTTGTCAGTTAAACTGCCGAGGAGGAGACCAGAGAGGAGAGGAAAGAGGGGAGGAAAGAGGAGAGGAGAGGAGAGAGGAGGAGAGGAGAGGAGAGAAGAGGAGAGGAAAGAGGAGAGGAGAGGAGAGGAGAGGAGAGAGGAGAGGACACAGGAGAGGCCTGTGTTAGACGTGGCATATGCTTAAAGCAGTGACAGTGGCCCAAGCTGCCATATTTTTGTCAGTTAAACTGCCGTCTTTCGCTGAGGATGAGAGGAGAGAGGAGAGGGGAGAAAAGAGGAGAGGAGAGGGGAGGAGAGGAATGGAAAGGAAAGAGGAGAGGAGAGGGGAAGAAAGAGGGGAGGAAAGAGGAGAGGAGAGGAGAGGGGAGGAAAGAGGAGAGGCCTGTGTTAGACGTGGCATATGCTTAAAGCAGTGACAGTGGCCCAAGTTGCTGACAGCTAATTTCAATGCTTTATCTTCCCTTCCTGTGCTTACTGTTGGAGCAGCAAACCGGACAGGTAAGGAGAGATGGGAAATGGTTCAGCCCCCCCCCCTTAAATCATCAGCACCACCCCCACACCCCCACCCTCGCAACCCAACCCCACCCTCGACAGCACCCCCACCCCCACTCCACCCCACCCCTACCCAGGGTTCTTACGCATTTCCATGCCCCCCCCCCCCCCCCCCCCTGCCAGATCATCCACGCTCAATGCAGCAATATTTGTATTTAATTTATTTTTATTTCTTAACAGATTTTTTTGTCTCCATCGTGAGAACGCTGAACTTTAAAACACTTCCACTAACTTTATTTATTTATTTATTTTTGTATTCAAGTTTGGAACAAAAGTAAATGTTTGTCAGTAGAATAGTTTGTAAAAGATGTTTGGTTTGCATCTCCTTTTACAAACTTTTTTCTCCCATATGTTTATCAGGCAGTCAGCTGCATGACTAAACTTCACATTTGAAAGGATTATATATATATCCTTTCATATCTCACATTATACATGCATGACCAGTTCCCAATACATATACATTTTTTTTGTTTATTTCCTTCATATTGCAAGCTGTGCACGAACATCAGTCACCATCATGAAAGGGATATATATTTCAAACAGTATGGCTGAACAAAGCAGTTCTCTCCCAAGCATGCATGTGTGAAGATACACTTACACACAGAAGTATGCACACAAATACACACACACACACACACACACACATACACACACACAAAGACACACACACAGACACACACACACACACACACACAAAGACACACACACACAGTTTCACAGCCTCTATCCACTTGTATATATATTTCAGCCTCTGTACTTGATAATGCTAGCATGTAGTCTCCCCTCCTGTGATCCTGTGACAGTCTGTGTTTTGAACGTTGTGGAGAGTGGGTGCGCACATCCAAGACGTTTGTTGGCAGGTGCAAGACAAAAGTGTCAGACAATGTAAAGATGTGGGTCTGCACACTGCGTCATTTGCTCCAAAAGTTAAACTTTATTACTTAAAATCAATAAAGTTTAACTTTTGGAGCAAACGAGGCAGTGTGCAGACCCACATCTTTACATTGAATCCGTAGCCAGCCACCTCACCAGTAGGGCTGGGCCCACTGCGGTTTTCCTCTCTGTGCTCACACACAGCGTGTGCTTTCTTTATCTGCTGTGTTTCTACCCACTACACGTCACCCCCATGATCCCCCCTCCTATTGCCCTTGTGTGGCTGTGATCAGGAGACATGCAAAGCCTACTAGGCATATTAAAAGCATTGCTTGCTGCGGAGCCTTAGATTTATATGAGAGATTTATATACCAGTATATCTATATATCTGTCTGTATACTTTTTTCTACTTCCTACTTCTCATAATAAAAGGGAAGTTTTGCTCTTTATGCCTAACACAATATTTTGCCATTACACTAACCCACATGGCCTGTGTTCCCCCTATTTGTCACCCCGTGTATGACATTAATTCTCATCTACTGTACATGTGCCCCCATGTCTAAAGGTCAATGGGGTCTTTTACTGGGCTTTTGGTACACGTTTATATATATATATGATTCTCAATGATGATTGGCTGATCAACATTCAAAAAAACATAATTCTCAATGGTGATTGGCTGATCAACATTCATAAAACATAATTCTCAATGGTGATTGGCTGATAAACATTCATAAAACATAAAATGCACAATGCACTAGGTCTGGTGTGCAGCTGCACTGCATTTCATATTGCTGCAGCAGCAGCTGCTGTCAACTTGTTTTAAAGTGTTTCACTTTGACAGAATGTTCTTCGCTGTCAACTCTGACATAATGTTTAGACTAAGTATAATAATAAAAAAGGGCCCTTTGGCTGTTGTAAAAAGCAGCCTAACCTATAACCTATACCCTCTCAGGGTTAACTGCTTAATTTTGCTCCTTTTTTTCCGGCCAAACTCAATATCTTGATCTTTCATCTTGTCATCACTTTAGTACTCATGTAGAAGCGCCCTCCGCTCCCACAGGGTCAAAGGTTAAAGGTCATTGTGTACTTGGATTGACTTTCAATAAACGGCACACAAGCCGTAAATGCGCTCGGAGCACAACATAATCCACAGTCAGCTCTGAACCGACTGACCTCACAGCCTCTCCATTATAATGTATGCCAAGGTACTGTACAGCAGTGTGGGATGGATTGGACTGAGGCTGCGTAATCCAAATGTTATGTGTAGTGTTTAGTGTTGATGATGGAGTCGTTTCAAATATCCATCACCATCATCATGATGATATTCTGAGGTTCATCCCTTTTTGGATATCAAAGATCACGTCAGTCCAAGAGGGTTAGCCAGGTTATATTAAAGGGGGTTATCAAACATCTATGGATTAGTTATGTTTTCGAAAGATTATCTAGGGGCAAAATTACTTTTTTTCCTATAATCTATAAATCTATAAATCCCGACATGCATCATATCACATCACATCTTGATCTCATCAAAAGAAAAAAGTATGACCTTGTTTTGAGGTGAGAAAGAGAGGGAGCAATTGAACAGTGATGGGATGCATTTGCATCATCCTCTGGGCCCTCTTGCCACTAATGTCACAGCCCTGGGCCTCTATGCAGGGAGTACTGTACTCTGCACTTTGGTAGACTGGGACCTATTGCAGAGGAGAGGCTGTATGTGGAGGAATGTGAACGAAGGATCAGATCACCAAGGAGGGACAGTGACAAAAACTTAAATGCACTCCCACATTCACATTTACACCCACATTCTCAGACACACACACACATAAACACATACGCACACACACGGAAACACACAGTCACACGTACTGTAAAGGACTTTCATAGGTTGTCCAACTAACTGCCGCTAGTCGAAACTTTATCCGTGCTGACCGTCCGCTCTCTGCCGCCCTCTTTGCAGGAAACGTGCCGAGTCAGAGGCCAGGAAAGGTAGCCTGCCGCACAGCAAGGAGATGCCCTCGCACCACCCCACTGATCCCGTCGAGATGAGGAGGATGAACTTCCAAACGCCAGGTGAAGGATGCTTTAATGTCCTTTTTTACCTCTGTGTGTGTGTATGTGTGTGTGTGTAGGGGGTGGGTGGGTACAGTATGTGTGTGTGAGAGGTACATTACTGCCCAAGCCTTACATCACAATGACAGAGTAGTGGACTCAGGGCAGGTGTGTGTTAGGACAGGTGTGTTGTCATCTGTGTCCTTCGCACTTCGATCCACACTCTGTAGTGTCTTCTGTAGCATCTTGTCATAGAGGGTAAGTGGGACTTACTGTACTTCCTTAAAGCAGTGTGTTCCTTGTGCTGGGTTGTAGTCTTGTTTTGGACCCTGTCTCCAGGGCAGTGAAATCCATTTGGAAAAGTCCTCATATGACAATGAATAAGGAGACTGCAGATTAAAATAGCGTCTGTATGACAATGACTAAGGGGATTGGAGATAAAGAGAGAGTCTGCATGTATTTATTGTATGTTTGAGAGTTTAATGCAGAATCAGGAGTTTGCAGAACCAGGACGGCGTAAAGGCATCACTCTGAGCCTATAGGGGTAGATTACAGCAAGGGCCAATCAGGGGCAAGATGAAGGACGAACCAATGAGATGGTACCTGTAAGCAAATCATCACATCACCTCCCCCTGGGGAGAGCATACCCCCAAACCAGATGGGCCCCCGTTTCCCTTTCCGAAACGCTGACGATGCACACACACACACCCCCCCAACCCCCAGGCACAAGGGTAATGGTGTTCAAGGTGCCACTTGCGTTAAGACACCTGGAGTCTGTGTGTTTGCAAAGTCAGAGAAGATGCTGGGTGGGTGGGTGTGACTACCCTGCCCATGTCCTCCTCAATAAATGGAGTTAAGCTATCCCATTAGGTGATATCAGAAAAGCAAGGCTGAGTCTGGAGAATAACTTGGAGGAAGGAGAGAGCAGCAACATAATCATTGTGGTCACTCACTGAGAAGAAGCTCAAGTCATACTTAACTCCTTTCCAAATATGGATGTCATGTTCGGAGATACAAAAATAAGGATGAGTCAAAGGTGGTCAAAGATGGTTCCCAGTTCTTCATACCTAACTGAAGAGACAAAGTCACTTGCTGAGTGCACACCTTTAGTAGACCTAACCCCCGGTCCAAATATGGATGTCATGTTTGGTGAAACAACAATGATAATGTTGAGTCAAGGGAAGTGATCAGTCCAAACCCCATTTTTATGACTGGACAGAAGAAGAAAGGTCAGGAAAGCAAAATGCGGATTCCTGAAGTGAGAGACTATCATAAAGTGAAGAAAAAGAGAAAGCCCATCCCCTTAAAAGCAAAAAAAGAAATTAATAAATAACTGACAAGCTGCTGCTTTAAAAGTCTCAACTGGCCTCAGCCTTGTCCATCAGCCGTGAATGGAACAAATGAGCCAATCAGGAACTGGCAACCCTGGCTTTAACCCCACCCCCCTCCCTCTCCTCACCCCCTTTTTCCTTCACTCCGCTTTTTTCTTCTTCTTCGACTTTGACTCTTTTTTGGGTGGGGGAAAAAATCACTGTAGTCACAGTCCATTTGTCCTCTGGAGGAGAGCGCGGGCTTGCTGCAGACCCCTGCCTCCGAGCCAGCTGACGTGCTTTAGCTGCTGTTTTTCTGCATGTGCTGGCTCTGGCACTGGCACCGGCGAGAGCTGACAGGTGGTGGGGGGAAGAGGGGGGGGAGAACAATCGTCGCCGTGACGACAGCCGCATTTTCCGGGTCAGGCCATCGTGAGCCGACAGAATGGCCGCCCTGCTGCTTTCACTTCGGCCTGTCCTTTCCTCTCTCCTCTACTCTTTTCTCCTCTCCTCCCCTCTCCTCTCTTCTCTTCTCTCCTCTCTCCTCTCCTCCCCTCTCCTCTCCTGTTCTCTTTTCACTTCTCTTCTCTCTTCTCCTGTTCTCTCCTCTCTTCTTTTCCCTTTTCTCTCCTCCTTTCTCCATTCTACTCATCCCTCTCCTCTTCTTCTCTCCTTTCCTCTCGTCTTCTCTCTTCCCTGCTCCTTTCTCTCTTCTCTCCTCTTCTCTTTTCTTTACTCTCCCCTTTCCTTTCTTCTCTTCCCTCCTCTTTTCCTATCCTCTCATCTTTTTTTCCTCTCCTGTCCTCTCCTCTCTTCTCGATCTTTCACTCTCCCTCTTTCCTCTACTCTCCTTTCCTCTCCCTATCTACCCTGCCTATCTCCTCTACTCCTCTCCCACTCCTTCTCACACATCCTCTCCTATCTATTCCCCTCCCCTCCTCTCTCCTCTCATGTCCTCCCCACACTTTTCCTCCACTTTTCTACTCTTCTATCCTCTCATCCTCAAAACATCAGCAAACTGCAGCACCCTTTGTTTCTCTTGTTCTGCCCCACATTCCCAGACATAACCATCTCGCCCTCCGCTTCCGAGTGCACTTAATTGCGTGACGGCAGCCAAGAGGCTCTCAGCGCACCCTTTAGATACCTGTAGTAGACTCACCTGGCCGTCTACCTGTCTACCTTCCGCTAACGCTGGCTAGCTGCCCTTTCAGCATCAGCCCATTGTGTCTCAGCATCATCGAGTGGCTCACTGACACCTCCGTGTCCATTAACATCCTTCGCTCGAGACACAAGTGGAGCCGCATTGATATCCACTTCTTCTCCCTCCACCCCTGCTTTCACCTCTTCACTACCCATCGACCCATCGACTGAAAGCCCCATTCATCCTCTTCCTCGCATACCCACCACCCCCCACCCCCCTACCCAGCATCCACCATCCCCCAGTCCCTATCCCTTGCTGCCATCCTCACACTTCTGATCTTGAGGGTGCTTGATGCTTCGTGTGGTGCAGTGCAGATCCAGCTCTGCTGGCAAGGGGGGGGCGAGGACTGAGGGGGGGACTGGATGGCACTTTCATCGTTGTCATCGGTGCCTGGAAATGGATCTTGAGGTTTTTTTGGGGTTTTTTTTCGGCGATAGAGGCACTTGTGCGCTCACTCACTCACTCTCTCTCGCCCATCCCCTTAAAACTTGCCCATCCTGCGTGCATTCTGACACACACACACACACACACACACACACACACACAGATGCACACAACCCATCTCACATTTTCCATTAGCTAATGCGCACTTGTGTCAGCAGTAACACAGATGAAAGACTATTAGCCACCCACTGGGACACATCCATACCATCCCCCTCCCACCCCACCCCACACACACACACACACACACACACACACACACATGCACAGACAGAGACACTCCACTGTCACCAGCACCACCCACCGCCAACCTGCTTCTTTCCAGAGTGGAGAAATCGAGAGGTACTGTGGGCTCCACGCTTATGTACTTTAACATCTTTATCCAGGACATGGACCAAAACTTGCTGAACACAAAAAAGACTGCTCGGTTAGTCATAACAGAAAAAAAACAAAACTTGTTCTGTGTGTCCTCCAAGATATCCTCTAGAATCAGCCCTGCGTTCCTGACATCCCCAAATGATAGGATGAAAGAATAGCTATTTTTGGGGAAACACTTTGAGAAATCTCTTTCTGGCCACCCAAGAAAAAAATAAAAGAAAAGAAAAACTGACTTCTGAGATACCAGTTCCTGTCTGCACTCCAGTGCACTTCAAAGCCCTTCTCACACCCCAGAGTTCATTTCACAACCACCACCCTCAAAGCTCAAAGCACATGATCACCCCCGACCAACTACAGGTGCCCCTCAATTGGATTTGGTTACTTCAAGAGGTAGGCGCCAGGTGAGCATCACCTGTGGGTCAGGTGGAGAGGTCAGGTGGAGTGGGGACGGAATGGGTTTTTACCCAGGAGGAAGTCTAGCACTTGGCTGTAATGATGGGGTGCCAACTGTATTTTTTTTGTTATTGCTCCATTTTGATGACTTTCTCTGTTGTTGTTGTTGTTGTTGTTGTTGTTGTTGCTGCTGGATGTGACCTTCCTGTACCTCTTGTAACAGCATTTTTTCCTCAACTCTCTCCTTGACATAAAAAAGAACAGAAAAGAAAAGAAAAAAAAACAATGCTTGTATGCCCTTATATTGTGATCGCATGAGTGTGTGTGCTTTAGTGTTTAGCTTTTAGCATGAAATTGTGTCGTTCTACTAACCAGCATCAACTAGTCAGTAGCTCTCAATGTTTTATTTTTTTGTTTTATTTTTGTTTCATCCCCATACAAGTACTGTAGCTCACACACTCTCCTTGTCTGTAGAGTGGTCACCACATTATGTCGACGTTTCGGCATTTTAAAATTGATTTATTTACTTATTTGTTTATTTATTTATTTACCCGCCCCTCCCTCCTGGTTTCCTTCACAGGTTCAGACATCCGCGGTTACCCAAGTAACCTTCATTTGTCAAGTTAGTTGGTCTTGTTTTTGCATCCACCATTTCCCTCACCATCACTATCCTGTCTACCCTTACCTTGTGTTTCTTTTCTTTTTCTTATTTTCATTTTTTTGTAGACATATTTTAGTCAACTACACACTTGACCTTTCTTGACTTTTTAACACTACACCATGGCAGGAGGGTTAAGCTTATACAGTAATATTGCTAATAACTATTAACTACTATAAGAGTAACTAAAGACCCATGACATTACTGAAAGCAGACTACAACACCCACATTCAAACTAGCCTTTTTTCAGTTTAGTAGTTTTTTAGTGTTTTATTTTAAAACAAATATTCATATTTTTGTTTGTTCTCTCACTCTAACATGCTAATTATGCTAATGCTAACGATCCGTCGTTTCTCAGGTGTGATTAACACACTCTTCCTTCACGCTTCCTAGGAGGCCCCTGATTGGAGAGTGAGCTCAATGGCCTGTCATTGGCTACTGTGTCCATACCTCTACTTCTTTTTCTCTCTCTCTCTCTCTTTCTCTCTCTTTTTCTTTCTTACTGTCTCTCTCCTCCCTCCTTATAAGCATGCTACTGCTTTGAGTGGGAAAACTGGCCTGGAATTTAAGCACACTGTCTTGTCCTGTCTTGTCATGGTCTG
>CM059284.1:6594969-6602469 GCA_030347295.1 Setipinna tenuifilis | reverse complement strand
ATGTATCTATGTGTGTGTGTGTGTGTGTATGTGTGTGTGTGTGTGTATGAGCGGTGTATCTGTGTGTGTGTGTGTGTGTGTGTGTGTGTGTGGTGGCGATGCATGGCCCATGCAGATGAGTCTTATCTCTGGCGAGCACGTGTGCGGCGGGGCGCCGGCTGCCACATTGACTGCCTGTCAGCTCGCCTGGGCTCTCAGGATGTGTGTGTGTGTGTGTGTGTGTGTGTGTGTGTGTGTGTAGGCTGGGCTATGAGGATGGGAAAAGACCACACGCCTTTCATTTCACTGCAGACAAGCAGAGAGAAGGAAAGAGATGGAGAGAGAGAAAGAGAGAGAGACGGAGAGAGAGAGAGAAAGAGAGAGAGAGAGAAAGAGAGAGTGAAAGAGAGAAAGGGAGAGAGAGAAAGGGAGAGAGAGATAGAGATGGGGGGGAGAGAGGAAGAGAGAGAGAAAGAGAGAGAGAGAGGAGGGAAGGGGGCCAGAGACAGATGGGGATGGGGATGAGGTAGAGAGAAAGAGAAGGAGAAAGAGACAGAGAGGTGGAGGGCAGATAGAGTGGGGGAGATAGATGGAGGGAGTGAAGGAAGGAGAAAGGGAAACAGACATAGAGAGGGAGAGTAGGAGAGGGAGGGAGAGTAAGGGAGCGAGAGAGAAAGAAAGAGAGAGAAAGAGGAGAAAATTCTGCTTTGACTGTCTCGTTCTCCTGTCGTTGTTTCTGCCCATGCTGGGGTCGTGTAGATAACCCGTCAAGAAATGTCGCGAGGTGGAAACAAACGAAAAACGCCGAAAAAACATTTCCCAAAAAAGGTGGGCCTGCGCTTCAAATCAGCTCGACATTGGACAGTTGCAGGTTTTTCAATTTATTTTTTCCCCTTCTTGGTGATGGTTGGAGAGAAGGCCTGACTGGTACCACATAAGCACTGTCGTATCACTGAATGTGTGTGTGTGTGTGTGTGTGTGTGTGTGTGTGTGTATGTGTGTGTGTGTGTGTGTGTGTGTCACCAGTATACATCCACTGGGGCTGGTAAGAGCAGCAAGGGCAACCAACACAAGCACACACATTCCTCAGTGCCAGACTCCAGACACTCTACAGCCACACACACACACACACACACACACACACACACTACAGCCACAGGGGAACTTTTTACACATGCCTTCGCGCCTCATCTACATCAACCCATCCAGCAGACAGCTCCAGCCAAAACGCCTTGGGGAAAAAATACACTGACACACACACACATTCAGCAGCATGTGTGTGTGTGTGTGTGTGTTTTTTGGCCATTACGGCAGCCGTGATCACTGTTTGCGTGTTGGTCCACCATGTCGTTGGATCGGTAAAACCACAGGAAGTCGAGATCACAAGCCCTGCTCAGACCTCATTTGGGATGGTCCTGTAGACTATCAATAACAGGTACAGGTACAGGTAACAGTACAGGTCAGGCATTGGGTTTGTTTGACGTGATTAATCAGTCAACAATAAACTAACCAAAAGTAAATTTCAAACATACCATCTGCACCAGTCTGTGTGTCTGTGTGGGCAGACTACCCAGATAAGCCATGATGAGCCCCCCCTACATGGCCCGACAGAGGAGGCAGCCCCGAGATCACAGCAAAAAGACTAGGAGCATTCGCCGTATTGAGCCAGACTTATTGACAGTGTTTGCAAGTAGCTGTGGGAAGTGTTTGCCTTCTCCTCAGTCTCCTGTGTGCCGAGCATTGATTCTACGCACCCCCCCCCCCCCCCCCCCGGCTCCTCAGAGCATCGGCGGTACACGTGTCGGAGTTACCGAGGGCAACAGCCACCTCCGCAGCGATCTGGAGGGGAAGTGCTTTCAAACTGGCCCCCCTGCTGAGAGCTCACTATAGCACTTCAGCAAAACAGCCACAGGATTGCTGGGAAAACATACAAGCAGCACACACACACACACACACACACACACACGCAAACACAGACTTACACACACACACACACACACACATAGTTTCCTCTATAAAGGAAATTCTATGCCATGGCATGTGTGAATGTAAGGTTAAAGGGCCGTTGTCTATGATTCTGTCGAAGAATTCTTGATGTTGAGACTCAAGCAAATCAAAGAATGCACCACCCGCTAACTTTGTTGTTTGGGTTAGATTGTTGATCAGCTGGAACACAGTTTTGCACTGATGTCTTTGCTTTTTGGTTTTTTTTTGCTTTCTTTTTATTTTGTTCTGTTTTTATTTCCCTTTGTTTACAATAAGTGCAGGCACATTGGAGAAATGTGCAGATTTTGACAATTTGACCAAAAAATTAAAAATGTGAACTCTCCCTTTAAGCTAAGTTTCAGAGCCAAGCCTAAAATTTACCACCTACAACTCCTAACTTCCCAAAACATTAAAACTTGTCAGTACATGATAATACTGCTTTCTCCACTTACAGGTGGATGACTCTGTTTTTCACATGCAGGTATACCCTGCCCTTGTGATATAACTACCTTTATCTTACAGCTAAACTACTCTTGTTTTTTTTGCTTGTTTGTTTGTTTTTTTCTCAACCTGCAGGTATACCAGGCAGCGATTACATCAACGCCAACTACATCGACGGCTACCGGAAGCAGAACGCGTACATCGCCACGCAGGGAGCGCTGCCGGAGACGTTCGGCGACTTCTGGCGAATGATCTGGGAACAGCGCAGCGCCAACATCGTCATGATGACCAAGCTGGAGGAGAGGTCACGGGTAAGGTCACGCCAGCCCCACCAGCCGCATCGCCATGGGGGGGTTATTATGGGATGGACAGACCATGGGGGGGTCATTATGGGATAGACAGGCCATAGAGGGTTATTATGGGATGGACAGACTATGGAGGGGTTATTTTGGGATGGACAGACCATGGAGGGGTTATTATGGGATGGACAGACAGGGACAGTAAATGGTGACCCTTTCTTTCATAGTCCTATAATTATTGGGGAATTACCTGGTAACAACATGGTAACAACATGGTTTACAGTTCATTGTGATGTGTCGTGTTGGGGTTATTATGGGATGGACAGATGTCCTCAGTACCTGTACCTTGCTGGGGTTATTATAGGTCATAGTTTAAGTTTCATTTTATGCTGACATGGTAACTTACAGGGAAGACTGAAGTTGGTTTTCATATACAGTATTTCCAGTGAGGCCGTTAAGTTTTTCAAAAATAATAAATGGAGTGTATAAGTTCAAATACATGCCTTTAGAAAGAGCTAGACACTATACCGTTAGCTACCTAATGTCTCATTTCAGAAGACTGCAGGTTAAATGGGATGGGATAAAACTAGAGGAATTATACTGTAATAGACACAGTCTCTGGGGTTTATGGTTCGCTGTAATTTTAAAATGGATCAAGATACTTTTTTTTTTCTCCCAAAAAATAATGGTTTTGGACGCAGACCAATATGATTATAATGATGTAGTCTGGAGTTAAGAAAGAGAAAGAGCTTGCATTACATCTACCATTATAAATTCATAAGGAGATATAGTAGTTTCACATTGCATGAGTGAAGATGCAATAGCATACAAATACGTGCACAAATACAATAAAAAAAGAAGATTTGGGGTTTTAGGACAGTGGAGTGGGGTAGAGGAAGAGAGAGCCGCCTTTTTAAAATGCAGGCGAAGTTTTTGACTAAATACTGCTGTCAGAGAGCTCTAATACCCTACCTGTGGAGTGAGGTAATTGGAGACTGCTTGAGAGCAGAGACGAGGCTTTGTGTTTATTTATTCCATCAAATCCCTGTGGGGTCACTCAAGTGGTTAATTTCATTCATTGCTCAACTCTTTGTCTGGGTGTGACTGTAGCCCATTTGTTTGTGTGTGGTAGAGGTACATGTCTTCTCTTCATCCTTTTACCGTGCCATTTTCTTTTCTTCTTTTCTTTCTTTTCTTTTAAATTCTCTGTCTCTCTCTAATCTCTCTCTCTTTTTTCCCCTCTCTCTCTTTCTCTGTCACTCCCTATCTGTCATTCTCTCTCCTTCTCCCTCTCTCTCGAATTCTCTCTTCCTCATCCTTCTCTCTCTCTCTTCCTCTCTCTGTCTCTCTCTCTCTCTCTTCCATTTGTTTATTGTCTTTCTTCAGATCCCTTCATGTTTCTTCTCCAAGGCAAGACCTGCAGCATTCTGTTGGCTCTTTTCCCCCCGTTTATCTGTCTTCCCTGCCACAGCCATGGATCTTGCTTTTGTTTGTCTCTTTCTCTCTCCATCCCTCTTCCTCTCTCTATCTCTCTCTCTTTCCCTCTCTCTCTCTCTCTCTCTCTCTTTCCCTCTCTCTCTCTCTCTCTCTCTCACTCACTCTCACTCTCTTTCTTCCTCTATCCATTATTGCTAACACTCAGCCAGCCATTTTGTATGCAGCTAGCTGCCCCATTATCATGGCCACTCCTCGGTCTGCTTCTCTGCTGTGTGTCTGAAGAGTCTCACACACACACACACACACACACACACGCGCCCACACGCACACACACACACACACTCACACACACACACACACACACACACACACACACACACACACGCCCACACACATACACACACACACTTACACACCCACAGGTTGCATCGTGTGTGTGCAAAACGGTGTCTGAAAAGCCAGATTATCTGGCCTGTCACCCTCCCCCTTGCTGACATGCAAACACACACATACACAAGCATACGTGCATGCACACACACACACATGCCCCTGACACACACATACACACACACACACACACACACACACACACACACACACACACATACATACATACCAGCACTGCAGTCCTTTAAGGTTCTCCACAGTCCAGCTGGAATACATGAGTGTCTGTAGGTCTCCATTGCAACAAAACTAGTTACAATCGATTACCTCACAACAGGAGCTGGAAAAACAAAACAAAAAAAAAACAATTTCTTATTCGGTGTCCCAACTACAGGTGTATATACAGGTGTATATAAGAAGTCATTTCAGAACCCCTTCTTCCTTAAGCAGATTGTGGAGACTATGGCATCTTTTTGACTGTGCCTTTGTGTTTGGTAGTCGCTATATTAGAAGCTAGTAGTCTATGCTATGTACTAATGCGCCAACACTTTACTTGACTGTCCCTGTTACAGTGTATCTACATCGTGAAGTACAGTACAGTGTCACAAAGTTTGTAACAACATGTAACATTGTGTGCTTACATTGTATCTTAGGGTAAGGGTTAGGATTAGGGCTACCATTAGGTATGTACAGTGTAAGTACTGTATATCAGATTTTGTTACTAAGTGGATACCTTCCAGGCTGAACAATGTTCTAAAGTTGCAATACCTTACACGTCCAGTGGGGGCTGGAGTGAAGTGAGCAACTTCCCATAGTCTCCCATGTTGAAAAGGCAATTTTCCCAGCAAAAACTACACAATAAATATACCTATTTTGGTATATTGCGGTAGTTTTTGGGGTCAAAGACAACCACGAAGGGGGTGAATTTTCTTACAATCCATTAATTTACACTGCTATCAATCATAGAATAAACAAAGATGGCAGCGCCTGGAACCTTTAATTTAAGCCCCATCCGTTCTGTGAGAAAGTCTGTGTGTGTCGTCACAAGTTCTCTTATGCAGTCTATGGTTGTTATATGTACATGTAGATACACTAAAAAAGGAACCGTAAAACAAAGTGTTAGCCCTAATGCTATAGAGAGCAGTGTAGGCATGTGCATGCTGGTTTCATGCTTCCAGTAGTGCTCTGTAAAAAGCATATACAGATTTAATGGTGTTCTTTAAGTGTTTTCTAGAAGGCTCTAAAATGCCTCTAATGTCCTTCATTGCTGTCATTTTTTTCTAAGAGGTGCACGCAATATTTCTCTTTAAAAAATAAAATAATCCCTATCTACATTGCCATCTCGAGTGGTAGAGTGGTACTCTTTTTTTTTCTCTTTTGATTCGCATCTTTGAACAAATAAAAAATATAAATAGACACACAAATAAACAACAACAACAGCAAAACATTACTGTGGTTGATTTGGGGAAGTCTTGAAATGTGGCCAACACCCTCCTCCCTTCCCCCCCATCCCCACCCACCCCCACCCACCCCACCCCACCCCCATTAAAGCATTTCCACTTGGCAGGCAAACATTAGTATGGTAATGGAATTGCATTTTATTGGCCGTGCACTGGCCAACAAGACTGTATAATCATAATAAAGTGGAGGCTGTAATGTGATTGGAAAACTCCAGTTAAGATTGTAATTATGGACTCGCTCAGACTAATACATGGCCAAGCCTGTAGCCATGGAATGCTAGCTTCTCTCTCTCTCTTTCGGGCCTATTTTCTCCATTGTGAGAAGGACTTAGTAAGCACTATGGCAAATCTGTTTCTCTTTTTTTTACTTCCTTCTTCTTCTTCTTCTTTTTTTAATATGGCAAGCCCCCAGACAAAACTGAACTCAGCCTCCACTAACTCCTCCCACCACCACTTTAAATATGAGTTTGTTTTCGGCTGTTCTCGGCTTCTCTTGTAAAGTTTTCCCTCCAGCTCGCCCATGATGACTGTATATGTTTGGGTTAGTAGGCCAGAAAACAAAAGCCTGATCTCAGACAAAAGATTTTTACTCACTAACCCTAACAAGGGATAAAAATAGACCTATTTTTACCCATGATGCAGTTCAACAAAATACAGCGCCTCGAACAGAATTCACTATCAACCAGGGAAAAGATACAATGATAATTAAATAAACATACTCTGGTAGTCTGGTAGTATCATCATAAAACCTGTATATAAATTCTCAAATACACCGTATACCAAATTCTCTGCAGTGCCTCTATAAACCTTCTTCTAGTGTGTACCAGGGGTGGAAATTAACTTAACAATATAAATTTGAGCCTTTGCCAGCCACTGGCAAATGGTAAAACTCACTAGCCACTCAACATTCAATCATTATTTTGCGTCTGAAATCCACCAGTCCACTTTCATGTTCTACCACCATGTGGCTAGTGTGAGTTTCCATTCCTCTAGTGTGTGTACTGTACCTCCATGTCCATGTGTGTGTGTGTGTGTGTGCTGAGTGCTGTACCTCTGAGTACTGACGAGTGTGTGTGTGTGTTTGCAGGTGAAGTGTGACCACTGACGAGTGTGTGTGTGTTTGCAGGTGAAGTGTGACCAGTACTGGCCCACCAGAGGAACTGAGACCTACGGCCTGATCCAGGTCACCCTGCTGGACACAGTGGAGCTGGCCACATACTGCGTCAGGACCTTTGCTCTCTATAAAGTAAGTGGGCTTCACTGTGTGTGTGTGTGTGTGTGTTATCAGATGTGGAAGCAAGTGTGTGTGTGTGAGTGTGAGTGTGTGACTGAGTGTATGTGAGTGGGCTTTACAAGGTCAGTGATGAATCTCACTGTCCCATGCAAGAGCCTTGAGTCAAATTCAAAAAAAAAAAAAGCTTTGTTGGCATGACTCTCCAGTATTGCCAAAGCATTAACATTACAAAAGTAGTAATGATTTTAAAAAATTATATGGAAAGGCAAATAAAAAAAAA
>CM059284.1:6587469-6589969 GCA_030347295.1 Setipinna tenuifilis | reverse complement strand
ATGCAGGCATGCCCGCACACACATACAGACACACACACACACACACACACAAACACACACACACACAAGAGGAAAGACAACTACCACAGACAGACAGACAGCAGCACTGCCCACATGTATTCCTAGGTTAAGGCAAATGATGTCAGCTCAGGAAACACACACACACACACACACACACACACACACACACACACACACACACACACACACACACAGACACTTACACAGTGCAAGAGGAAGGACAGCAGTCACAGAGAAACAAACAGCCTCGATTCTGCCTGCATGTGGCAGTGACGCATAGGAAACACACATACACACACACACACACGCACACACACACACACACACACACACACACACACAGAGGTAGAGAGAGGCAGAGAGAGGGGAAGAGACAGCTGGCCCAATGAGACAAATGAATGTAATGTCATTGTGAATGGATGGGGAGCACAGTCACTGAAGGTTACACAGCACTGAGACATGCAGTTGGTCCATCCCTGTGTCATGGAGACAGAGAGACAGAGAGGGATGGAGGCAGAGAGAGACGGGGGGGGGGGGGGGGGGGGGAGAGAGACAGAGAGGGATGGAGGGAGAGAGAAAGAGAAAGGCAGAGACAGAGACATTGGGAGAAAGGGATGTGTATTTTTTTAATGTCATTATCACCATCTTTTTGTTGTTTGCATTACATTGTCTTTGCTTTGGCATCAATGTACCCAAACAGTCATGCCAATGTATAGGCCTTGAATTGTAGTTCTGAGAGAGAGTGCATGTATGGAACTCTGAGGGGCTATGTGACTATACATATCTACATGTTACAAAAAAGACACGTTGGATTATGAGGAAAAGTAGTTATGTATACGTACACATACAAAATATGTAGAGACAGAATGACAGAGAGAGACAGAGAGATAGAGAGTCAGGCAGACAGTCAGGCAGACAGACAGACAGACAGACAGACAGACAGAGACAGACAGACAGACAGGCAGAGGGGGGGCTGAGCAGTGATATCAAGAAAGGCCATGGCAAACCCATGGCAATCCATGATCTTTTGGAAGAAAAAGGGAACTAAAAGGGATTATTGAAGAATTAAAATTACAACATGCAAAAAGTTAATTGGAGTTTGTAGCCGAATCAGTTTGAAATTGAAAATAAGCAGCGCTCTCTGTGTCTCTGCTATCTCTCCGCCTGTCCCCCTTTTCTTTCTTTTCTTTTTTTCTTCTTTTCTTTTCCTCCCCGCAGCACTCCGAGTGGAGGATTTAATGCTGCTCCGCAGACAGACAGACAGACAGACAGACAGACAGACAGGGCCGCTTCATTCTGAGCTCCACAATCTGATAACACAGACCCCCCTCCAGTCTCAAATCCATACCAAAGTCTAACCACCCACACACACACAGAAACATACACACACACACACACACACACACACACACACACACACACACACAAACACACACAGAGGCACACGTTCACAGACACACACACACACACACACACACACACACACACGGACGTCATACATACACACACACACACACACACACACACATGCACATACACATACACACGCATGCACACACACACACACACATACACACACACACACACACACACACAGTCCTCTCCACCCTTCTCTCTGCCAGCCATCTTAGGCCCTTGCCAAAATATACAATAATTAGTTTTATTGTTATTTATCTTTTAGTGACGTGTGGGCTTGTTGGCTTGTCAGTCTATGATCTCTCATTAGGGAGAAGACAGAAGAAGTTTTGTCTGTGCTGTTCTGTTGTCATGGACGTCAACATTCAGAAACGATAACCGCCAAGCTCTCAATAGCTATAAAATAGCTTTACAAAAAAGTCTAAGGAGAAATTAATAAATAAGAAATAAGAAAACCTCATTCTTAAACTCAAGTCTTTCAATACAAGTTTTAGCAGGGGGACTGATTGCTTGTCGTTTATCTTGCGCATTTGCAAGTCTAAGGCGAAAAAAAGACGCCGTTAAGCGAGGGAGAGAAAGAGAGAGAGAGAGAGAGAGAGAGAGAGAGAGAGAGAGAGAGAGATTGTTCTTCCCTGCTCAATTAAGTGCGGCCCACAGCCCCTAGGGCGTGTGTGTGTGTGTGTGTGTGTGTGTGTGTGTGTGTGTGTGTGTGCCCCTGGGGCGCTAGATTAATTAGCGGGCTGGTGATTATGCTGCCGCACGGAATGCGGCCGCCCCGCGTAAATAAACGACTAAACTCTGGGACTGGACTGTCCATCTGAGTTTGCCTTGCCCGCCCGCCCGTGCACACACACACATACACAGCACAATGACTTCTCTTTTGAGAAATATGAAAACAGTTTATACAAATATTTGTTGTGCTTTGTCATGTGGGACTGTTATGATTTTCCCATTAAATGCTCGCTGCTATTGTGGTAATTAATGGAAATTGTTTGGCTATTAGTTTGGTAGTTTATATTGTACCACACTTACTTCAGACGTACAGGCACACACACAGGCGCGC
>CM059284.1:6574969-6582469 GCA_030347295.1 Setipinna tenuifilis | reverse complement strand
ATCTGTTGTTCAAAAACAGACCAAAAAGTGCATTATTTGTCTGAATATTTATTTTAGTCTTCATGCAGTCACTCTAATCAATCGTGTGTGTATCTGTGTGTGTGTGTGCACATGCGCGTGCGTTATGAGTGTATGCACACCCATGTGTGTGAGTAATTCAAAGTCTCTGGAAGCACAGATATAACTGTCATTACTGGAGTTCATCCAAGCCACACACACAAAACCTCACACACAAACACATTCACACACGCACACACACACACACACAGACATGTACACACACACACACACACACACACACACACACACACACACACACACACACCAACACACACACCCACACATGTGCACACACACACACACACACACACACACACACACACACACACACACACACACACACACACACACACACACACACAGACAGCTGGTGTCATCTGAGTGACTCCTGCTTCCTCCAGTGGTCAGTGGTGCAGCAGCTGGGCTGTGTTGCCGTGGGGACGGGTGGGTGTCAGGTCGTTAGCACACACCAAACGCCTCCCTCTGCCACACCGGCCTGCCAACTCCCTCACCGCACCCTCTCTCCATCTCTCCATCTCTCACTCTCTCCATCTCGCACTCTCTCTCTCTCCCTCACCGCACCCTCTCTCCATCTCTCTCTCTCTCTCCATCTCTCTCGACATCTCTCTCTTCATATCTCTCTCTCTCTTTCTCCCTCACCGCACTCTACCCTCCATCTCTCTCTCTATCTTTCTCTTTCTCTGCCCTCCATCTCTGTCTCTGTCTCTGTCTCTGTCTCTCTCTCTCACTGTAACCTGCCCTCCATCTCTCTCTCTCTCTCTCTCTCTCTCTCTGCCCTACCCTCCATCTCTCTCTCTCTCTCTCTTCATCTCTCTCCCTCTCTCTGCCCTGCCCTCCATCTCTCTCTCTCTCCATCTCTTTCTCTCTCACTCTGCACATCCTTTTCCATACTTTTTCACATAAACACGCATACACACATTTCACTGAAACTTGTGTAGTCACCTCAGCCAGGCTGAGGAATTAGAAACAGACCCTGACAGGGGAGGCTTGGTTTTGGATGACAACATTCACTCAGGTCAAACACGCTCTCTCACACACACACACACTCACACACGCACACACACACACACACACACACACACACACACACAGACACAGACACACACACACGAAGAAAAGTGAGAGAGATAGAGATGGAGACAGAAAGACAGATAGAGTTGCAATGTTTCCATAGAATACTCAGAACTGGAAGTGATACAAAGATTGTTAGAAATATTCCCACACACACACACACACACACACACACATACACACACGCACACTCACACAGCCATAAAATTATACTCATTCTTTCTCACACTCACTCACTAACTCACTAACTCAGTCATGAAGTCCTAATCCATCACACACACACACACACACACACACGCTGGCGGAGAAATCCCTGAATGAACAGTTAAAGAGCGGCCATCTGGCAATTATCACATCGCTGCAAACACTCACGCCAGAAACAATCAGGAAGGAACGAAACAAAAAAATAAATTACAACTACAACAACAACAACGTGCACAAAACAGCACAAAGACAGCAAGACAGACAGACAGAGAGACAGACAGACATGGCCAACAGACAGACACAGCGGATAAATCAGGAGGTAATAAAAAAAAAAAAAAAATTACAACTACAACAACAGCATGCACAAAACAGTACAAAGACAGACATACAGGAAGACAGACATGGCCGGCAGACAGACAGATACAGTGGATAAATCAGGAAGGAATGAAACATCAACAATGTGCACAAAAACAGCACAAAGACAGCAAGACAGAAAGACGGACGGACGGACACACGGACAGACAGACAGACAGATAAATGGTAGGAGCGGAGTGGCTCTCGTAAAGCGTGGAAAACAAACGTGGGATGATTTGTGGCGTGGGATGAGGAGTCCCGTAAGCGTGCCGGGTTTGTCCCCTGACGGTCGTGTGGTGGTACGGGACATTAGGCACATGGTGGCTTCAGGGACCACACTTTCTCCCACACCTCCCTTGCCTGGCTTTTCTTCTCCATCTTTTGTTTTATTTTCCTTTCTTTTCTCTCTCTCTCTCTCTCACTCCCTCTCTGTCTGTCTCTTTGTCTTTCTCTCTCTCTCTCTCTCTCTCACTCCCTCTCTATCTGTCTCTCTGTCTTTCACTGACAAGGAAACAACTCTCTTCTCTTCTCTCTTAAAAATTGAAATCAAAAACAAATGTGGTGTTGTAGAGAAGAGAGGTAGGGAGGAGATGAGAAAGCATAAAGGAGTGGAGAGGAGAACAGAAGAGATGAGAGGAGAGAAGAAGAGAACAGAACAGAGGAGAGGAGAGATTTGAAACTGCTTTAATTGAGCAACATCTACCAATCATACATCAGTAAAACAGCCATACAAACAGCAAAACATACACCACCCATTTCCAGAGATGAGACAGCAATAAACCTTATCTTCTTAAAATCAGTTCCTGTTTTCTCACACAACAATCCCCCCACACACCAAATACTTGAAAAAGAGAGGAGAAGAGAAGAGGAGAGAGGAGGGCAGAGCAGAGGAGAATAGAGAAGAGTGTAGTAGAGGAGATGAGAGGAGAGGAGAGGAGAAGAAAAGAGAGGAGAGCAGAGGAGAGGAGAGGAAAGAAGAGAATACAGGAGAGGAGAAGAGAGAAGAGGGTAGTAGAGCAGGTGAGAGGAGAGGAGAGGAGAGGAGAAGAGATGCTGTTGAGAGATAGGCATCAGACCCATTAGACCCATCGGCTTAACTTATTTATCTTTACAGTACCAGGCAAAGGGCTGCCTCCTGTCTCTGAGTGAGGGGCAAAAAGATGAGGGGTAGGGTGTGTGTGTGTGTGTGTGTGTGTGTGTGTGTGTGTGTGTGTGTGTATGTGTGTGTGTGTGTGTGTGGGGGGGGGGGGGTGATAATCAAAACATTTGGCCGTCTTACAGTAATGTGTTGATAAACACAACGGCAGTGCAGTGAAAAATGAAGGAACGTATTTGGAGAAAGAGAGGAAGAGAGGGAGGGAGAGAGAGGAAGAAAGAAAGAGAGAGAAGAAAGATTATATAAAGTGGAGCTGTAACTTACAAACACACACACACACACACACACACACACACACCAAAAACACACACACACACCAACTTCCCCCGCCACTTTCTGTGTTTGCTTTCAGCTCGCTTAATGTGAAAGTGTCCTGGCCTACGTCGCAAACCGAAAAAACAAAACGTTTTTTTTTCTCTGCTTTTGTTCCACCATCGCAAAAGCCATTACGCTGTTTTAGCGAGGCCCACTAATTGAACAGGCATAATCAAAGTCAGCTGCGCCGCGGAGAGGCTGAGGCGGAGAGGCTGAGGCAGAGAGGCTGAGGCGGAGAGGCTGAGGCAGAGAGGGAGGTAGACGGAGAGAAAAATAAAGGGCACAGAACAGAAAGAAAAGAGAGAAAAGAAATGGGGAGCATTTAAAGTGTGAGGTGCGGGTTAAATGGGATGATAGGCAGATAGCAAGAGGCAGAGAGAGGGTGTGAGAGAGAAGGGGTGTGTGTGTGTGTGTGTGTTTGTGTGTGTGAGAGAGAGAAGGGGGAGGGTGGGGGGTGGGGGAGGCAGTGAGGAAGAGTTTGCATGTGGGTGGGGAGACAGAGAGAGTGTGAGAGAGAGAGGGTGTTGGATGTGTGTCTGTGTGTGTGTGTGTGTGGAGGAGTCAGATAGAGAGGATGCAAGGGTAGAGAGGGTGGTTGAAGCCATCAAGGGAGAGTTTTAGGTGTGGGTGGCAATGGGGGTGGCAGTGGGGGCAGGAGGGGACACAGGTGCAGAGAGGACTCTTAGGAGCCAGCAGAGAAGAGGGGCCAGGAGAGAGAGAGAGATGAGAGAGAAGAGAGAGGGATTAGAGAGGCCAGGAGAGAGAGAGGAGAGGGTCCAGGAGAAAAGAGAGAGGAGAGAGAAAGAAAAGCGGCCAGGAGAAAAGAGAGAAGAGAATTTAGAGAGGAGAGAGGCCAAGAGAAGAGAAAGAAGAGAAAATAGAGAAGAGAGAGGAGAGAGGCCAGGAGAAGAGAGAAAGGAGAGAAGATAGAAGAGAGAGAGGCCAGCAGAGAGAGAAGAGAAAGCTCAAGAGAAGAGAGGAGAGGAGAGAGAGGCCATGGGAAGAGAGGGGCCAGGGGGAGAGACAGCCTTTAGCGTCCGTCAGGCCCACACTCTGCTCCTCCACTTAGGGCCTGATTGCTCTGCTAGCCCTGCCAAGGCACAGACACTCACAGCACAGGGGAGGGAGAGAGAGAGAGAGAGAGGGAGAGAGAGAGAGAGAGAGAGAGAGAGGGGAGAGAGAGAGACAGACAGACAGTGGCCAAGGCACAACCACTCACACAGCACAGGGGAGATGCTCCTGCTCCAGCCCTGGAGAGATAGAGAGAGGGGGGGGGTGAGAGAGAGAGAGGGGGCGGGAGAGAGAGAGAGAGAAGAGAGAGGGATATATGGTAGGCGGCTATGACTGAAAGGGAGAGGGACAAAGAGAAGAGAGAGGGGGAGGGAGAGAGACAGACAGACAGACAGACAGATAGTGGCAGTTAGGGAGGAAATGACAGAGAAAGGGGGGAAATGATGAGAGAGAGAGACAGACAGACAGTGAGAGAGACAGAGATGGAAAGAGAGTGACAGACCAAGTCAGAGCAACCGTGAAGGGGGAATGACAGAAAGAGACAGACAGAGAGAGAGGGTGAGGATTGAGAGAGACAGACAGCCAGCGAGATGGAGAGAGACAGACAGAGAGAGAGAGGGAGAAGGGGGGAAAAGAAAAGGGGGAGAGGAGGGAGTCCATCACCGTATCTCTCTCGTTCTGCCTGCCAAACCCCTCTCTGCTATAGATATTGGGATAAATGTGCTGTGCCGTGCCACAGTGGAACACTAAACTGGGTGGTCTTGTAAAAGAAAAAAGTCTCTTTCAAAAGGTGGTCAAGACCACATCCCCTATATGACTTTGGATACGAATGTAAAAAAAGTGGAGGAAGTAATTTTATAGAAGTGAAAAAACATCGTATGTGAACTAGAGATTTTAAAGAATTTAAAGTTCCCAGAAGAGCTGTTATGAAAACAATATATCACTGCCGTTTAATCCAAAGACATTCCTTCAACAACAAAAAAAAAAACACCCTTCTATTTCCGATTTGCTGTAGTAGTTTTCTTTGACTGCACTTTTTCCACACAAGTGGATGTAGTTGTGTAAGACTGACCAGGAAGGAAGTAGTAGAAGTATACCTATTTAACATCACTTCCCTTCTTATCATCTGTCTTGTCTGTCCACTTTAATGTAACATCTGGTGCAGCTCTCCCCGCTTCTCTTCTCCATATGGTGTGGGTAAAAGAAAGCAAGTATGAGCTCTTTTTCACTTTTTTCTTCTACTTCTCGCTCGCTCTTATTCTCTCTACGTCTCTCTCGCTCTCTTTCTCTCCTTTTCTCTACTTCTGTCTCACTCTCTTGGTCTACTCTCTCTTTCTCTCTTTATCTTTACATCTCTCTCTCTCTTTCTCTCTCTCTCCTTTTCAACATCTTTCTCCACTCTTTTCACTTCTTTTGTTCTCCCTGAAGGTAGCCAGACTGAAATCTCACTATTCAGCTTCCCACTCTTCCTTTCCCTCTGTGAGGTGTGGGTGAAATGCAAACAGAGTAGCGCACATGTTTATTTAATAACTTTCTCTTTTGTCAGTGCTGCAAAAATTCATACTTGGACACGGAAAAGCACATAAATATAACAATGACCAATGTTCGACATACCTCAACATCTGTTTTACAGTTGCGGGCAATGCAAAGTCATTCCAGCGCACAGCACTATCTGTCGTGTGTAATGTTATTCATTCGCTTTGGATTCTGGGACATTTGATCTAATTTGCGGACATCAGAGATTCCTGGAAACTTCTGGAAAAACTTGCGATGTCTGCTTTTTCTGTTATCGCTATTCACCTCAGTGGTTAAACTAAAATCTGTCTCTCTCTGTCTCTCTCTCTCTCTGTCTCTCTCTCTCTCTCTCTATCTCTCTCTCTCTCTCTCTGTCTCGCTGTCTCTCTCTGTTTCTCTGCCTCTCTGTCTTTGTCTCTGTCTGTCTATCTCTCTCTCTCTCTCTATGTCTGTCTCTCTCTCTCTCTCTCTCTATAGGGGTTTGTAAATGTAAGCTGTGCAGTGGATGTGTGTTTTGTAATTGTCTGACAATGATTTACTAAAGGAGTGTTAAACCTCTCCCTCTCTCATCTTATCTCTCTCTCTCTGTCTCTCTGTCTCTCTCTCTCTCTCTCTGCCTCTATCTCTGTCTCTCTCTCTCTTTGCAAATTTCTTATCACCGGGCTAAGATGTGATTTTATTTTTTTATTTATTTGCATTTTTGTTGTAACAAAAAGCACAACTGTGCTTTCGTATCCATTTCAAAAACTCAAATTCATTTCTCTCTGTCTCTCTCTCCTTCCCCCTCTCTCTCCGCAGTGCGGGCGTGGGTCGTACGGGCTGCTTCATCGTGATCGACGCCATGCTGGAGCGCATTAAGCACGAGAAGACGGTGGACATCTACGGGCACGTGACGCTGATGCGCGCCCAGCGCAACTACATGGTGCAGACGGAGGACCAGTACGTCTTCATCCACGACGCGCTGCTGGAGGCGGTCACCTGCGGCAACACCGAGGTGCCCGCCCGCAACCTCTACACCTACATCCAGAAGCTCACGCAGATCGAGACCGGCGAGAACGTGTCCGGCATGGAGCTCGAGTTCAAGGTAAGTCACAGAGCTTTTCATTATTGTTTGTTTATTTATTTGTTGTTGTGAATGTTACCACAATGCTAACATGATATGTAAGTCATAATTGTTCATGTGAGATAAGTTAAGCGAATTAGGATGCACGCTACAGTTACAGTTACAGTGTAACAAAGTATAATAAACATGTACTTACACTGTACTATAGGGTTAGGGTTGGTGTTAGTGTGTACAGTGTAAGTACATAATATTACATGTTGTTACAAGTAGATACACAAAACAAAATTCGTAACACAAAAGAAAGTGTTACAGACACTTTTTTCCATAAAGCAACATACTGTAGAGGTACTGTAGAGCTTCTGTATGTATCTGTGGAAGGGACTATGAACCAAAGCAACTCTTTCACATCTCACATTTTATAAAACATGTATAAAACACGAGAACTCAGGAGAGGCAACTCAACATCTTAGTTATCGCTCACTTTAATGTCCTCAACAGTCATAAAACGGGCCATTTATGATATCATACTTATGTATCCATGTGACACTTTCCCACTAATCAGAAGACATCATCGCCACAATAAATAAATAAATAGACAGACTAAAAGGTCTTGTTACGGCCAAGGTATAGGCACATTGTTATGATGACATCATACTTATGTATCTATGTCACACTTTCCCACCAATCAGAAGACATCATTGGCACAAAATAAATAAATAAATAAATGAAC